>JARYGA010021219.1:0-54263 GCA_030545235.1 Helianthus tuberosus
CACGTAAAATAGAGTGGCATATGTAATAAGCTTATAATCTCGTATGTAGCGGAACCTAGGTTAATAAGAATTAACCCTTTAAGGTACAATGTTGGGTAATTGCCTTAGTATTACAATTGCTAGAAGAAATAACGTATGTATGACGGCTATGGAATGTGATAACAAGTATAGCTGAGTATGACACCTCGAGTGTAATATGAGTTGCTCAAATGTAAGTATTGATTACACGATCATATTGATAGCGTGATTAAAGACTTATGTTGGCCCTTGTAACATAGGGATAGACGGTGAAGAGGATTAGAGCAGGATAATATGTACACGATTTGTATATACGTATACATTAAGTTGTGGTTAACCATGCAGTTATGATAGATAGTCAGTGGAAGAAACATTGGTCTCGGGTAAATATTATACGAAGGTATTACAAGAAAAGTATGAAAAGACCTATCAAGAAAATGACAGGGAAGAAATTTTGCTTGATATTGGCCTTGGAAGGATGGGGAGTATGTAGAAACTAAATAGTTAGAAAACTACTGAATGATGTTTGATTTGTGATTTATTATGACTGAATAGGAATGAACAAGTATGAATATTATGATAGTTATTTCCCCTAAGTAGATGTTAGAGGTATGCGGGAATGAATAATCTGACATATAAGTTTTAAGAAATCAGCTTGAACAATTGAATGATAATCATGAAATAATGTAATAGGATCGTTTTTATTCATACAAGATTGAATTACCAAATGTATTAGACAAGTTTAGAGTATTAACGACCGATTCATCACGAGGGATGATCGAATGAAAGCATGTTTATCGAAGTTCGAGGTATGTAATTATGAAGGGATACAGATAAACTCGTAAGAATGTATGTATTCAGGTTTCGGGGATGAAACCTTCTTTAAGGGGGGTAGACTTGTAACACCCCAAATTTCGTATGACATACTATAATGTTTTAATCGCAATATTTTGGCAAAAAGAAATGGTAAACATAGATTTTTAACATTATTAAAGTTTTATAAAATTTTAGTAAATCTAAAATTCTTATGTATGCAGGAAGTTTTACTAGGTTAGTATGTAGAAAGGGGAAAAGTAACATGTTATGAAAGGATGAGGGGATAAAAATGAAAATGTGTAATTAAAACACTTAAAAAAATGCCCAGTGTTTCAAGTGGGTGTGTGTGCGATCGTGAGCAGAGACCAGGGGAGACCTTCCCCTCAAAACCCTAACTTCATAAATCCATCAAATTAAGAAGGAAATTGAAGGCTAGTTGAATGCGTGAACCAAGAATGTTGATCCCTTCATTGTTCTTGACATCAAGTAAGTTTAATTCCATGTTTTTATGAAATTTTATGAAGTGGGTTATGTGAAATTTATGATCTTTGTATGAAATAGAATCTAAATGTTAGATGATATAAACAAATAGAGGTTGTATTATGTGCCATTTTGATTGTATTGGTGGTTTGGGGTAAAACCCACTTGAAATTGTAAGATAATGAAATTTAGTAAAGCTATGGATGAATTGGATGATGTTGATATTAAACTCATGTTACAGAAGGTGTTTAGATGGGTAATTTGATGAGAATCATAAGAAGTGTGGTTATGATATTGATTGTACATGTTTAGGTTAACCCATTGATGATATTAGGATGAATATGCTATAATTACTTGTACTTCATGCTTTATAGATAGTACGCACGCCATGTGTTCGATGAAATGCCTAAGGATGATTTAGTTGAAATTTGACATAATTCTTGATTTAATGGTGATATAAATGAAAATGAAAATGGATGTATGTGTAATTATGTTAAGTCATGTTGAATAAATCAAGATACATATGTGAAGTAATGTTTATGAAAGCTAAAAGTATGAAGTTATGACATATAGGCACGAAGAAAGAAGAAGGCGCAAGTCACTTGAAGTCTCAAGCATCGCAAGTGCACGGTAAGTTCATATGAACTTAATTCTCCTTTCATGTAGATATACGAATGATGGTTTGCTAATTAAATTTTTAGTGTTAAGATGTATGTTTGTTTATGGTAGAATTCGTGATATGTTGTACGTTAGAAAACGGATAAGTAACCCAATAGTATTGGATGTGTAATGACCACTCAAGTGGGTCATAAATCGTTTGGAAAGTAGGATGGTAAATGGTTAGAAAATGACTTGTTGATAACGGGTCAAAATGATGAAAGTATGTTAAATAAATGGTATATATCGAACCATTACGAATGGGTCGGATAGACTATATGTTGAACATTTCCGAAAGAAATGTAGAAGAGCATAAAGAAATTTATGCTAGAAAGAAAAGGATGGATTGATATATGGTGGTTGACAAAAGGATAAATTTTGTTAACGGGTCGAATAATGGTAGTTAAATAAAAGATTTGTTATTGCATATATATGTCGAATTAATAAATGTTTGGTGTTATGAATGATAGGTAAATCTCAAGCTTGATGTTGGCGAGCTCGGACTGAACACACCATATCGCCCTTTATACGGTTCCGGTTAAAGTTGTCTTTTGAAAATGGGTCGAAACACTTTCCTAATGTAAATGTTGAACTTATGTCTAGGATGTTTCGTAAGTAAATTTAGGATTTTAAAACTTTATTTTGGTAGTTTGGTCATAACGCTTTGATGAAATCTTGTATGGTTACGATTTATATGTCTTTTGAAAGCGTTGCAGTTTTTAGTTGAATGGTAATTGTCAAAAGAAGGGAATTGCTTTATTTACGAATGGGTCATGCCAAAATGTTGTCAAAAATTAGTGTGTTATTTTTAATCTATTTGAATATTGAAAAAGTGGGCGTGACAGGATATTTCCTTTATATCTCTTATTCAAGCTCCCATGTGTACTCTGGTCCTCTCTTGGAGTCCCATTTCACTTTGACTAGAACTAATCTTTTGTGCTTGAGGTTCTTAACTTTCATGTCTTTAATCTGTAGAGGCTTCTCTACAAACTTTAACTGCTCGTTTACCTCTATATCCTTAAGAGGCACTATCAGTGATTCATCAGCTAAGCACTTTTTGAGATTGCATACATGAAATACATCATGTATTTCTGCCATTTCCTCTGGCAATTGTAGCTGATAGGCTACAGGTCCTATTCTTTTAATAATCTCAAAAGGTCCAACATACCTGGGGCTTAGTTTTCCCCTCTTGATGAATCTGACTACTCCTTTCCAAGGAGAGACTTTCAATAACACTTTGTCACCTTCCTGAAATTCCAAGGGTTTTCGTCTATTATCAGCATAACTCTTTTGTCGATCATGTGCTGCTTTCAGTCGTTCCTTGACTTGAATGATCTTGTCGGTTGTTTCTTGTACTAGTTCGGGTCCAGATAATTGTTTTTCTCCAATTTCTGCCCAACAAACTGGGGTTCGGCATTTTCGTCCATACAGTGCTTCGAATGGTGCAGCATTGATATTTGTGTGAAAACTGTTATTGTAAGAAAATTCTATTAATGGTAAATGATCGTCCCAATTACCTCCGAAATCAATTACACAAGCTCTAAGCATATCTTCCATAGTCTGAATTGTCCTCTCGCTTTGTCCATCCGATTGAGGATGATAAGCTGTGCTTAGATTCAACTTGGTTCCCATTGCCTTTTGGAAACTTGTCCAAAAATGAGAGGTAAAACGGCTATCCCTATCAGAAACAATTGATAAAGGAATTCCATGTAATGAAACTATTTCATTTACATACAATTTAGCTAATTGTTCCATTCTAAAAGTTTCCTTCATTGGTAGGAAGTGACCTGACTTAGTTAGGCTGTCTACAATCACCCAGATTGTATCATTACCCTTTCTTGTTTTGGGTAATTTGGTAACAAAATCCATTGTTATCAATTCTCACTTCCAAACTGGCATTTCTAATTGTTGCAATAAACCTGAGGGTTTCTGATGTTCGGCTTTGACTTGTGAACAAGTTAAACACTTTGCAACATAAGCTGCTATATCCTTTTTCATTCCTATCCACCAAAAATTCTTTCTTAAATCCTGATACATTTTATCATTTCCAGGATGCATCGTATACTTAGACTTATGGGCTTCTTCTAATATACGGTGGCGTAGGTTTCCTAATTTAGGTATCCACATTCTTTTCTTATGTAATCTCCAAATTCCATCCGTTCCTTGTTCTAATTCCTTAATCATTCCTTTTAATTTCTCAGTATCATCCTTGATTACTAATTCTTGTGCTTTCCTAATCTGTTCATTTAAATCTACAATTTAAGAGAACGTACTCTTTTTGGCTTTTCATGATACTTTCGACTTAAAGCATCAGCAACTACATTTGCTTTCCTACATGATACTAGATATTACAATCATAATCACTAAGTATCTCCATCCAGCGTCTTTGTCTCATATTCAACTCCTTTTGCCAAAAAACATATCTTAAACTCTTACGGTCGGTGAAAATGGTAAACTTACTACCATAAAGGTAATGTCTCCAAATTTTCAGGGCAAAAATTATAGCTCCTAATTCTAAATCATGGGTTGAATAATTCTCTTCATGATTCTTAAGTTGTCTGGATGCGTAAGCTATAACCTTTTGGCGTTGCATCAATACACATCCATAACCTAACTTAGAAGCGTCACAGTAGATTACAAAATCTTCAATTCCTTCTGGTAATGCTAGTATGGGTGCGTTGGTTAATCTTTGCTTAAAAATTCTAAAGGCTTCTTCCTACTTTAGTCCCCATTCAAATTTAATAGATTTACTGGTTAACTTAGTTAGGGGAAAGGCTATTCTAGAAAAATCTCGAATAAATCTTCTATAATAACCGGCCAATCCTAAGAAACTTCTAATCTCGGTTGGTGACTCAGGGGTTTTCCATTTGGTAATTACCTCGATCTTAGTGGGATCCACATGAATTCCTTCATGATTAACTAGATGTCCAAGAAACTGTACCTGTTCTAACCAAAACTCGCACTTTGAAAATTTAGCATAAAGCTTTTCTTTTCTTAATAAACTTAGAAGTGCGTGCAAATGCTTTGCATATTCCTCTTTACTCTTAGAGTAAATGAGAATATCATTTATAAAGACAATTATGAATTTATCCAAATATGGCTTACATATTCGGTTCATCATGTCCATAAATGCAGCTGGGGCATTGGTTAAACCAAATGGCATGACAGTAAATTCATAATGACCATACCTTGTTCGAAATGCGGTTTTAGGAATGTCCTCTTCCTGTACCTTTAATTGATGATATCCTGACCGTAAATCGATTTTAGAGAAAAATTCGAGCTCCTTGTAGCTGGTCGAACAGATCATCGATTCTCGGTAATGGATACCGATTCTTAATCGTGACTTTGTTCAATTCACGGTAGTCAATGCACATACGCATCGATCCGTCTTTCTTTTTGACAAATAAGATCGGCGCTCCCCATGGCGATGAACTTGGCTATATGAATCCCTTCTCCAACAATTCATCTAATTGATTCTTCAGTTCCTGCATTTCTGCGGGTGCTAAACGATACGGCGCTTTGGAAATCGGTGCTATTCCTGGTAGTAGATGAATTCTGAATTCAACTTCCCTGTCTGGCGGTAGTCCTTGTAATTCTTCTGGAAATACATCTGAAAACTGAGATACTACTGGAATATCTTTCAGTTCTTTTCCTTTAGTGTTAGTGATTATGGAAATCAAATACACTAATGATCCTTTTCTTATATAACTTGCTGTTTTCATCACAGAGATGAATTTTGTGGATCTAGAGGGCTTATCTCGTTTAATTGTGATCTTTTTACCTTTTGGTGAATTTACTTGGATTGACTTTTGATCACATAAAATACTGGCTTTATTGGCTACTAACCAATCCATTCCTAATACAACATCAAATCCTGCCAGATTCATTAGATAAAGGTTTGCAATTAACTTTTGGTTTAAAACTTCTATTCTTGCTTCCTGCAAGATCTCAGAAATCTTAATGGTTTCTCCATTTGCTGTCTCTACTAGACAGTCTTGTGGAGTTTAGTTAATGATTGATTAAGAAGTTTGCAAAATGAAGTATTAATAAAACTTTGGTTCGCACCAGAGTCAAATAATACTTTAGCAAAAACATCATTAACTAAAAACATACCGGCAATCACATTCGGGATCATTTTGGCTTCTTCTGCAGTCAGAACAAATGCTCTAGCATTTTTGGTATTCTTGTTGTTTGCAGCTGGAGTTAGTTTCGGACAGTTTGGCTTGATGTGACCTTGATCTCCACAGTTGTAGCATATCCTGTTGTTAGGTTTCTTCCTGCAGTCTTCTTCCTTGTGTCCAGATATTTTGCAGAAGTTGCAATATATGGAGCATCTTCCAGAATGCTTCTTTTTGCAATACTTGCAATAAGGTGCAGAGGTAAACCTACATTTTTCCCACAGTTGGAATTTCCAGAGCGAAATTCTTGGGTAAGCCTTTGAGCTAAGTTCTTCCTTTGATCTTCTTCTCGTGTACGTACTAATTCATCTGTCAAGGTGTTTGCTAGTTCTACAGCTTCTTCTATAGTTTGAGGTCTAGCTGCCTTGACTACATGTCTTATCTCACTAATTAATCCCCAGATGTAAAGGGAGATTAATACTGGTTCAGGTGATGCAAGGGTTGGCACTATTCTAGTATATTCAAAGAATAACGTAGTGTATCCCTTACTATCCACTCCAGTCATTATAAGGTTCAAGAACTTATTTGCTATCTGTTCTTTTTCATTGGGAGGGCAGAATTTCCTTTCCACCATGTTCTTAAATTCCTCTCATTCCATATTGTAAATTTTGTCACTTCCCCTAGATTGGAGGATAGTGTTCCACCATTCTAGTGCGGAGTTCTTAAACAGATTGGAGGCAAACATTATCTTATCCTCTTCCGCACACTTGCTTATTTTTAAGACTGCCTCAGTCTTTTCTATCCAGCGTAGAGCTGCAACGGCCCCTTCATTGCCCGAGAATTCTATTGGTTTACAAGACCAGAATTCCTTATAAGAACAACCATAAGACACGGTTCTTCTTCTTTTGGGAATGGGCACTTGAAGTATAGGTCCATTGTTCACGCTGTTTTCTGGTTCAGTGGGTCGTTTACTATCACGGTTACTTTTATTATCAGCTTCTCTAACTGTCTGAATAATATATGGCATCGCATCTATTATTCCTTGTGCCACTATGTGTTAGATGGCACTATTATCCACTTGGTTTCCATTGTTATTGTTGTTTGGATTATCGTTATTCTGGTTTTCCTGGTTATTATCCGGATTTTCTTGATTCACTTGTTCAGCCATCTGAATTTTAAACATTTACCATGTATTAATATCACAAGATTATATTTAACACAACCAATCATATGACACGCATATTGATCAAAAGCGTCGAATATTGCGACTTACTCTTTCTTATATTATGCATCTAATACAAACTAGAACTGGAATATAAAATTACAATACTAGTAGGCATCTATAGCTATTGTCTAGATTTTTTTATCAAACATACACACATATTATATATTATTATTATTATATTATTATTATTATTATTATTACTTCCACCATCACCTTCACGGATATGGGTTCATCCAGAACTCCATATTGCGCTCGTCGTACTTCCAGACGAGTCGCTCTCCGACCTGCCTCATCCTCTCGCTACTTTCTAAATTTCTTCTCCGAAGGTTCGGAGCTCTTGCACATTTTCTACACTCATTGGGGGTGCAGGTGCTGGGACTGGGTTTGGAAACTGGGGCATGGGTTCCTGGTACGGGTATGGATTCTCTAAAATTCCCCTGATGTACTGATCGCTATCATAGTAAGGATCTAGAGGGTCCAAACCTGGGTAAGCTGCTAGGTTCGGCATAGGTGTGTCTTCTGGTATTGGGTAGCGTTGCACATAATCCCTATTGTCATCTAACCACGGGTCATAATCTGGGTCTAAGGGATTGGGTGCTGGTACCCTAGGTATCTCTTCTGGGTTAAAATCATGCATTTGGATTTGATTTTCTGGGTTGTTCTCGATTTCCATTGGCTGTGTGGGGAATAGTGGTAATGGTTGGGGTGCTACGAGTTGCTCCAGGTTAGGGTCCATAGTTTTGGTTGCTAGGATATGAAAGTTTGCTAAACTCCTATTATGCATATCCTGTTTGTGGGCATCTGTTTCTCTTTTAATGGCTGCTAAAGCTCGCTGGTTTTGCAACTTTTTCATTCTCTTTCTACGCTCATGTGCTCCCCTACTGAACCATCCTCTCTTTTTAGGAGGGAATGGCTCTTCAGACTGAGCCTTAAACACGAATATCCCATCTTCATTGTCAGCTGAATACCCTGAGAGGGCAGGCTGTGAAGAGGTGCCTTCGCTTCTAGGTGAGCTGGACAACTGACGGTAGGCTTCGGAAGGTCCTTGGTTGCTCATACTGTAAACTAACAAATAGTCAAATAACACACAACAATAAAATGCAGATATGCACGCATTTCCGTAATTTATTTCCTAATACTTTGAATAATATCTTGGTGTCAGCAGAACACTTTTGTGGTTGAAATAGTGGCTTAACTCTGATACCACCTTCTGTCGCAACCCCCGCCCCCTATCTGTCCCGGGAATGGGCGGCCGCGAGGGTCAGTATTGGTGGTATCGGTGTTTATAAATTTGGCAGCGGAAATTACATCAAGACCGTAGTTAGGAAATATTTTATCAGAGTAAATACCACAATTTTATAATATTAAACATATTGGGATAAAACCCAAGTTTTTCATTACAAACTAATTTATAGAGATAATCTCTATTTTATTGAATAAAACATCTTCTTTTATTTAGGTAACTTTTATAGCCACTTTTCAAAGCCTTCAGTGCTGTCCAGCTGGCTTCTAGTTGGCTTTCACATTTTGTTACCTGAAACGTGTTTAAAAACATTTTGTCAGTGGGAAATACTAGTGAGTGAATCCCAATTTAATCAAGAAGAGTTTTATCTTTTCACAGTATTGAGAGCTATTACAATGTTTACATCTACACAATTACTCATTCAGTACTGTTAATCCTGACTGGTGGGTCATATTACCCATTGGCTAACTCTTTGTCCAATGGTAACGTGTTCCACATTTTGTATACAAAACCCCAACATACCGGCAGTAATTGAAGAATTACAAAGACTCAATCACTGCTTAATCACAGTGTAAAATATTTAAGGTTTTGTAAAAACAGTTTACAGAAAGGAGATTACTCACATTGCTGTCTTAGGTTTTCTTTAAGGGTTTCCAGGTGATTATCTATAATTTACACAAATTCACACGTGTTAGTATAATAACCCAATATTTACATTAGTAATACCCTCCCCGAGACGGCATTCCAACGACTACGTCGGGTAGAACCACGACAGTCGTTACGGAACCTTGGATCAATCGGGCAGCGTATCTAATACGTAACCGGGGTTATAATACTTACAACGGGGCATAACTTCGTTATTTAGGGGGTATAATACCCGGAAATTACTTTGACTATATAGAAATTGAGAGAGAAAACGAGAGATGAACGATTTCAAACTGAAGCCGAATGCCTCTATATATAGTGCTGATCTCGGACCTTGCCGTGCCTCGCGTAAGCTTCGGCCAGGGTCTACGCGGCCTGCGAGGGTGACTAGGGTAGGCCCTAGCCTTGCTGAGTTGACACGTAGCTTCGACACGAGCTTGACACGTGGCGGCACCGGGTTAAGCCTGGTGGCCTATCTGTCGCGGCCCGCGTAAGAGGTAGCCAAGGGCTACGCGTCCCGCGAGAGACCACTAAATCCTGTTTTTTAATTAATTTTAATAAAAATAAAGGTATTCAGGGCCCATTTTCGTTTATGGGGTGTATTTTAGGACATATAGGGAAACTTTAAAATATATTAGGGTGTCGAAAATATTTTTGAGGGTTGTTATAGTTCAGTACTCAGACAGACATCATGTTAGGACACAGAACGAGGCTCAGGACCAAAGTTGATGCTAGAATTTCATGTAGGAAAGTATGGGTTATGAAACTGCCTTCCGAGTGACGGTTAAGCACTAAAAAGTACCCGAAACACACCATAAATGCATAATTCTGCAAAATTCAGCAATTAAACATCAAAATACAATGAAGAAACAAGGTTTAGATGTACAGAATAACTTGTAAAGTTTCGGGAATGAAAACTGTCATAAAAGGTATCTCATAACACACTAAACTGCGCAATTTAGCACCTTAACGAACCGGTAACCAAACGAATAACCGGACACTACCCGAAACACTAAAATTGAACTAGAAAGATTGTTTTAATGTTACAAGACTAAATATTAACACTAAACACCATATTACACCTTAAAATCCCTAAACACATTAAACCCCTAAATTTACACTTGAAATGTAACTAGAACATGTAACTAACTTAAAAATCTAACTAGTTACCCCCCCATGACCGGTTACAAGAGGGCCCCACCCTCCACCAATTCCTTGAATATTTTATTAAAAATGGTTGCTAGATATTATACATAATGACCATTGTATAATTAGATGTTGGAGGTTAAAAAGGCACATAATCATCTAAACCTTACACATTCACTTTACAACTTTCAAACAACAAAAACACTTCTCTCCCACCTCCATAGTTCACGGCCAAACACCCCTCATCACCTTCATCATTTTCTAGTCTATTTCAAGGCAATCTAAGGGTGTTCTAAGGTGTATCAAGGCTACAAAAGAAGGTTGCAAGCAAGGAGACTTGAAGGACCATCTTGAGGAGCTATTAACTACCTATTTTCTTCTTCATCTTGCAGCTTATTCTTCCCTAGCCTTTGTGCTAGTAGTAAGCCCTCTTGATCTTGATTTTACATCTTATGTTAGTGGTTAAAGTGTGTAGTAACTAAAGATCTAAAGAATCACACCAAAACAAGAACATGAACATAAGAATAAAGGTTAAAATCATGAAGATCTAAGTTGTTTAGTGTATGCGATGAACTTGATTGTTGATTCCTTGGGTGTATGGTGTAGATCACTACATAAAAGCTTGCTAGATGATGATTTAAAACATGATCTAGCAAGTATGAGGATGAAACTTGAAAGATCTATGTTAAGCATCCATTATGTTTGTTAGGCCCTGAAGTGTGAGACTGACGCATCAAATTAACACAACGGGTTATGGTTATGAACTGGGCCGTACAGGGTTAGTTTATATTAGGTTTTGGACCTTTAGAGGTCACTTGGGCCAAGCTTTAGGCCATGTGGGCCAAGCAGGCCCAAGGGGAGCCCATGTAGGGAAGTGGGCTTGAGTTAGTATAAAAACAAGTTTCTAACTTGTTTTTAGGTTTGAACCTTTGGAACTTCATTGTTACAATTCCTAGAGAGAGCTAGAGAGGGAGGCGATTTTGTGAGCACTTGTACTAGACGGTTTTGCTTGTTAAAGTAATAGAATCGTGTGCAAGTGTTGAAAGTGATTCGGTGTGTTCTTCGTTTTTGTTACTTTTCGGTTTATCTTGAATCACATCAAGTTTGGATTCCGCACAAACTTGGTGATTGTTTGATATCATTGAAAGATCCGGTTATACGGGACTTACAAGTGGTATCAGAGCCTTTAGAACCTATTTCTAGGCTCGGTGTGATATCAAGGATTCAAGATTTTCGTTATTTTTGGTTCGGTGTTCATCGCGTTCTTCGTGTTCTTGGTAGCATTCATCGATATTTTATAAAAATTGGTATATTTTGGTGCTTAGATTTTGAAAAGGTTGTTAAAGGATTAAATATAATATTTTTATTCTTTTTCGAAAATTCTTTGATATCAATCATAATCCTTTAATTTTGAAAGTTATCTTGTTTTTAAAAATTTCCAAATATCTCGGGTTTTAGCTGTCATTGTCTATCACATTCAAATTCAAATTTCCAAAGGTCTCAAGTGGATTTCATCTTGTCACTTCAGTCTCGAGTGCACGAGTCGCAATCACCAGTTTCGACAGAGGTTTCGAGTGATAACCTCCTCACCAGTCGCAACCACCCATCCACTCGCAAACATCATTCCGACTCGCAACCTCTGGTCTCGGCATATCATCGTTCAGACAAAAAGAAACCTTCTCCGGTTATCACGTTTGGTCAGTATTCACATCCAAATCGCCTCCGATCATCGGAACCTGCAACATTAACCCACCTCCGGTCATCGCTACGTCTTCGGTTCTGGTCACCCCTGTCGTTCACCATTAACCGCACACCGATTCCGCACTCCGAACCCGACATCATCTCCGACGAACCTTCATCTCCGCTTATCACAGTCACCGTTCCTCCACTTCTTCTCCACCGCCATAATCATCATCGAACACCATCGGTCGAACTTCGATCACCACTGCCAGACCTCCGTTCGTATCATTATCATCGGCACTCTTAACACAGGGTTGGAGTTCTCGAGTCATCTTCAGCACGGTCTCGACTCATCACGGTTTCAAAGTCTCGAGTCGCAACCTCGGTTCCGAGTCGCAACCGAGATCTCGAGTTATCACGTTTTGTTTTCGAGTCGCAATCATCAGAGATCTCGAGTCAGGAGTCGCAACCTCATTATCATCACCAAGCAACTGTTCATCTTCACAACGTTTCCAGGTTCACTGTCTCTCCGGAGTCGCAATCACCATTTGCATCTGTGTCGCAACCACATACACACGTTTCGGATTTCGAGTCGCAACCGAGATCTCGGTTCATCACGTTCTATTCTCGAGTTGTTCCGTTCCGAGTCGCAACCTTCTCAGTCGCAACAACGGTTCCGAGTCCGACGCTTTCGAGTCGCAATCACCAAAACATCATTCATACACACCTGCTACAAATCTGCAACACCATCTTGATTTCGAGTTCCACAACCTGCAACTTCATCTCGAGCTCATCATCTCCGACGATACCGTAAACCATCTTCACCATACCACCACATGTGACTCCGACTTCAACCCCTAAACCATCCACTGTCGGACTTTTGTTCATTTCCACCGTTTTCTCCAGTCATCTTCTCCGAGCACCGCCGCCATATTCATCATCGTCATTTAACCTAGGACCATCGCCTTCATCATATCACCGTCAACCACCACTCGTTCACCATCTCGTTAGTCCCCTCCGGCCTGCATCATCTGTTTCGAGTGTCAACCATCACATCCGATCATCATCCTCTCCGTCTCTCTTTCTCCGGCATCCGATCATCCGATCATCAACTGTTTCCTTGTGCATCAAGGTCACTTACTCCGGTCATCGATCTCCTCTGTGGTAACCACCTTGGCGGCGGCTGAGTTAAAAAAAAATTAGGGTTTCGGGAACGGTTGTGTGAAGAAGACGGACAGTCGTTGTATACGTAGTATTAGGGTTTTAATTATTATAATAATCATAATATTAATCATTAGTTCATCATTACTTAATCAATAATAATAATAATAATAATAAGTATTCTTTTATAATAAAAAAAAAGGGGGGTTTATTAATTAAAAAAAAAAATGTTTGTTTGTTTGTGATAACGGTTTTTGACAGATTTTTGAGGTGCAGGTCAGAAAGCGAGTTCGATTACGTGCAAAGGGATTGAATTAGCGATTACACAGGTTCTCATTTGGTTTGTGTTTTGAGGAGAAGAACAAAAGTATTAACCACCCGTTGAAATTATGGCATTTGTGTTTCACAAACCTGCGGCTCAAGAAATTACTCGTGAAGAGATACTTTCTGTCTTTTGCACTCCTGAATGTAGAGAAAGGGTTGAGGCATATCATTTACACAACGCTGAGCTAATACAAGATTATCAAGACATAAAAAATAAAAACTTTACTTTATCTAAAAATGAAAAACTTTATAAAGAAAAGATTGAAGCTCAGCGCAAAGACATCATCAAACTCAAAGATGATGTAAGTGTAAAAACAGCCCATTTCTTAGAAGCTCAGGAAAAAGTATGTATTTTAACTAAGGAACTGGAAGATATTAGAGAAAGATATCAAATTAATGAACTTAATATCAAGAAATTTGATTCTTCCAGCAAACTAGTTAAAAATCTGTGCGATCAACAGCTTGCGTACAAAGAAAAGAAAGGGCGTGGTTTGGGTTATAATCAGACTCCTCCTCCATATAATGATAATTACACTTATCTGCCAATGACTGAGGAGGAGATGATGAATGAGAGTAACATGACTTTTGGTTCCAAAACCAACAAGTCGTCTTCTCATGACAGAAAAGTTGAGAAACAGAAGTCTACTCCATTAAATTTTGTTTCAAAAGGCTCGATTGATCCTAACGTTTCATCTTCATGTGCAGATGATATTTCTGAAGTAAAGTGTAGAGATGTTCATGGGAGTGAACCAGTCGTTATTTCAAATATTTCTGAACCTTATTTTGAGCCTTATTCTGAACCAACTGAATCTGACATGGCTTTTAGTCGTTCTTTATTTGCGTCCTTTTCTGCTTATGTTTCGTCTTGTGAGCCTGTTGTTTTGGGCAAAACTGATGATGTTTGTGTTGATAGTTTGAACAATAAGTGTGGTGTTGATTGTTTTTCAGCTAATGTGTGTGATCCTATTGTTTCTAATGTTTCAGTTGTTGACAGTGTTACAGGTGAGGTCCCTCAGGACACATTCAGTGAAACCACTGAAACTTCTTCTCAAGAAAATCAAGAGTATCCTGATTCTTCTTCTGAATCTGTCTCAGTGGGTGTCCCTAATGTTGAATCTAGTGGGACCCCATTGGAAACTGTAGATGAAAGTAAACCACAAGTAGATTCACATGATACGTGTGTTGATGAAACACGTGTTGATGAAACTTCTACATCTTCTGAAATTAAAACTGAACCAGATTTTGAAAAGGAAGAGGTGGTCACATTAAATGAAAAGTCACAAGAAAATGTTTCTGAAAAGGAAATTAAAACAGAAACTGAATCGTCTTTTCAAAATGATTCTGATAAAATTATAAAAGACGAAAAACATCATCTGTCTGAATCTCATGCTTGTGCTAGTTCTTATCAACAGGTACATAAGAACTCAGAAAAGGCACATGGAACACATGCAAAGCAATCAAAGCAAGCTTGTTCATCTAAACCAATCAGATCAGCTTCTGCTGCTAGCTCTTCGAATCTCCATACATTGAAGCGACAAACATGTTACAACTGTGGAGTTCCTGGACACATTGCTAGAAATTGTGTTCATCGTCAAGAAGTGCAACAAAAAGTCAACACTCACTCTTGTTCTGGTGTTTGTGAGCCGGTTCACAACACACAAAAGGAGCCAAAACGAGCAGATCAAAGTCGAGGATATAAGAAGTATGCTCATCAAAGACAATCACGATCACATAAGGCTCATGACAAGGTGATTGAAAGCTCCAATCAGGGAGAAAAGACGAAGAATGGTGCTCAAAGCAACAAGACTTTTGCAAACAACAAATACAAGCACCCCAATTCATCTTCGTCTAAGAGAAATGTGCGGGCGCATCCAGCGCAAAAAGGACCGGTTTGTCCTTCAGGACCTGCTAGAGCGAATCAAGCTGCTCAAAACGTCTTTTCGATGAAAAGACAAACTTGCTACAACTGTGGCATTGCGGGTCATATTGCTAGAAACTGCACAAGGCGTCCCTACGTACCCTACTATATGCAAAATCAGAGGGTTACATCAAAGGATAACAATCATTCCAAGCCAATGAAGGTATCATCACCTAAGGCAATGAAGAATGCAAATCCCAAGGTTAAACCTTCTGATGGGGATTGGAACGCTGCTAAAAACAAACGCAAAGCTGTTCATGAACAAAAATCTGTTTTCAAAACCATTAAACCTGAAACAGCTAAAGTTGCTCAACCGAAGGCAACAAACATGCTTGTTAAACCGAAACAGATTTGGAAACCCAAATCTAAAGCAGCAACGTCTCCAATCCTTGAAACGAAAGGGGATTTGTGTTTGAAGGAAGTGTCTTACTTTGATGCTTCAGGTAAACCCAGGACCACGATGGCCTGGGTACCCATGTCTTACTAATCTCCTTACCTTTCAGGAACAACCAAGGAGGAGCTGTTGACAATCTCTGGAATGTTGATAGCGGTTGTTCCAGATATAAAAACGGGTAACATTTCACTGTTGCAAAAAGTTCAATTTTTTTTTTACAGATGATATGTTTCCTTTGGAGGAGATTAAAGAAGTAAGAAATGATCAGCAAAAGGTACCGTTTAAATTCAGTACTTTGATTTGAATTTGATTAGTCTTCAATCTAATGACGGAACGGTTAAGCAAAAATATTTTTCTCTTTTTCTTAGTTTATAACTTTGTACATAAGTGTCATTTCTCTAGTAAATGGTAAATTTGCGCAAAAATACAAGATTTATGCACAAATTTAGGGGGGGAGAGGAACATATAGATAGATATAGAGTTTAGGAGGAGAAAACTCAGAAAATACAAAAAGAGTTTGCTGTATATATGCATTGTTTTAGGGGGAGAAAATGAGAAAAATACAAAAACATTAGAAAATGAAAAAGCCAAAAAGAAAGATTGCATGATATGGGAAGTGAAATAAATGTTCGTGTTAAAGGGTTTGACTAACACATGTAAGGTGCCATAGCTGAAAAGACTAGGATCTACTGCGATATGTCGATAGGCTTGACGCTCAACATGAAAAAGATACTATGTGATATTAACATAACGAACTATGTACCATGTGGGTTACATACCAACGGCGTATGATTTTATGGTCTTAGATCTTGCATTGATAGATAGCCAACATCTGAGGTTTCGGGTCTTTATATTGTTGAATCATCCGGGGATATCTTGGCTGTTCTTCTGTTCAGAACTAAAATTGTACATGACCCCAGGAAAGAAAGTCACTTGGAATTAGCTCATTTCTATTTGAATGTCTGTATGTTGTCCCGATACACACAATTTTGGTCTGACTCTGAAATCTTCTCTGAAAAAGTCGTGTATCTCCTCCGCTGCATCCAGATATATGCTGACCTGGAGGTGCTAGGCAACGTCAGCTTCTGCTGCATCCAGATATATGCTGACCTAGCTGTACGTTGTCGTTCTGTAGATCAATTAAACACCCGAAAGAGGCCCTCTAGTGCCCAAAAGAAACCCATGAAACCTATATCAAATTGAGAAAAACTCATTTGATCTGTATATTATACCATCTCTGCTTAAGATCTATTCTGTTCTCTTCTCAATCTATTCCCAGTTAAGATTTCAGAGTTCTGGATTGGACTTGTGAAACATGTGGTAGGGAAGCTACTTGCATGATAGAGTGTGCTGTTATAATTCCGGGATTTGATTAGTATTTGTTTTGAGTGTTCATTGTTAAGAAATCAAAACATGATAAAATAGATTATATGCAGACCTAGATACAGTCAGGATATCTTAAAGGATGACATCAGTATACTCACCTGCTACGATGAATCGTTGTGCTTACCTTGATCGCGAGGGTATGCCTTGGAATGGGACACACAGGTATAATAGTATAATATTACCTTAAGCATATCACGAAGTTAAAAAAATTGAAAGTTGAGCGTTAAAGTTTAAGTGGACAAACATATTGGCAATCGCATAGACCAGTTTGATTAGGCTCGTACTGAAAAGTGTTCCTTAGTCTGCCTGAGAACGAATTTTGATCCCATTGCAATTGTAATTGTATATTATGGTAGTTGTTTATATTTTGAGTTTTTATTTGTTTTTTAGTTCTCAATATTAAAAAAAAATTGGAAAAATTCAAAAATACAAAAATAGTGTCTTGCTTTTCTATAAAACCAAAAATCCAAAAATAGAGTGTTTAATTGTTTTTCTTAAAATAAAAAATGAAACCGTTCTTGAAGATTTGACTGGTCATCAAAAGTTGAAAAAAATTTAAATTGTGAAATCCGAGTACAAGTACTTGGATGTACCTGGTGTTCATATGGTACTTTCCCTGTTGCATAAGAAATGTTTGCTTATGAGTTTGTGAGCATGTGCAGAACTTGATTTCAATCAAGAACAGGGGTTGATGAAGACTAAGATGCTGTTAGTTGCTGAAGACGCCTGAAGCAGCTGAACAACAAGATGTACCTGAGTCAGAAGAATCGGATACACAACGCCGTCTGACAGTGAAAGTACATTTGAAGAAGTACCATGAACCTGTTTGAAAGACAAAGATTGAAGAAGAAAAGAGCTGCTGAGAATCCTCCTCTCACATTCTTTTTAACAAAGACTTTCAAGAAGATGCTGATCGAGATCCTGATATGAAGCTAACCACAAAAGCTGAAGAAAAGAGACCCAGTGCTGAGAGTTCAGAAGTCAAGAACTTCCACAACATCTGCAGCATAGAGACAACCATAGACTTCGTTGAAGATGTTGCTGAATTCATATTATGAAGACAATTTGATGGCATCAGTCTAGGGGGAGATTGTTAGGCCCTGAAGTGTGAGACTGACGCATCAAATTAACACAACGGGTTATGGTTATGAACTGGGCCGTACAGGGTTAGTTTATATTAGGTTTTGGACCTTTAGAGGTCACTTGGGCCAAGCTTTAGGCCATGTGGGCCAAGCAGGCCCAAGGGGAGCCCATGTAGGGAAGTGGGCTTGAGTTAGTATAAAAACAAGTTTCTAACTTGTTTTTAGGTTTGAACCTTTGGAACTTCATTGTTACAATTCCTAGAGAGAGCTAGAGAGGGAGGCGATTTTGTGAGCACTTGTACTAGACGGTTTTGCTTGTTAAAGTAATAGAATCGTGTGCAAGTGTTGAAAGTGATTCGGTGTGTTCTTCGTTTTTGTTACTTTTCGGTTTATCTTGAATCACATCAAGTTTGGATTCCGCACAAACTTGGTGATTGTTTGATATCATTGAAAGATCCGGTTATACGGGACTTACAATGTTAACTATGAACTTGAAGATAAAATTGATTTTGTGTAGGATGATGATTCTTACAAGATGTAGGTTGTAAAAGTAAAAGATTTTAAACATAAAAGTTTCAAGAAAAATAAAGTTTACTTCATGATTTACAAGACTTGGTTTTTAAAAGAAAATAAACATATTTTATGTTTTAAAATGGAACTAGTAAAGTATGGAAAACATGAAAAATCCAAGAAGATGAATTGTTGTAAAAGTGAGGTACAAGTTGTGAAGATGTAAATTTTGTAAGGAATGAGCTTTATGAAATAAAAACCATGGTTTTAGTGTTAGAAAATCATGTTAAATACCATGTTAAAATACTACAACATTTAATAAAACTTCAAGTTCATACCATCTTGTAGAAGTGTATATTATGGCTCATGGTAAGTTATAAGATAATTGGTGAGGATTGATGCTGAATTTTTGAAAAGAAAATGACATGCTAATAAGCATGGAAACCTCCATTTTCAAGGGAAACTATGGCAATTTTTTTGTAAAAATTCAACACTTAGAAAAATATTTCTAAACAAGTGTTTTCAAGTAATTTTTGATCATGGTTTTAAATATAAAATTTGCCATAAATTTTGTTATAAAAATTACAAGTATTGAAGGTTGATTTTTAATAATAAAAATGTCTAAGTATATATTTAGGAAAATATATATTTAGAAGTCACAAAAATTATGTGCTACATGTATATTGCTTGTATTAGTTATATTAAAATTAGGGACTTGGAAATAATATAACACACCAAAATACTAAAAATTGTAATTTGAAATATTACAGAAATCACAAGAAAATAAATATATAACTTATACCCAAATATTGGACAACGGACACTTTGGACTATATATATATATATATATATATATTCCGGAAATAAATTCGCATCTTGAAAATTGTGATAAACGGTATTTCTAAAACAGAAGAAACGGCAAAGTATGGATTTTTACAACTATTATAATATATATCATGTTTTGTCAAATTGGAAATATATTATTTTTGAAGTGGAGGAAAATATATATATTCATAAACAACTCAAAAATATACTATTTTTGTGAAAACTAAAAATATATATTTTTCTAACTTTAATCTTAAAAATATATTATTTTTAAGATATATGTGAAAGTATACATATTTTTCTCAAATAAAAGCTTAGACATTTTTCTATAAAATACTCTTAAAATATGTATATTTCAAGAATATAAAGTTGGTGATTTTAATTGTACAAAAATAATATTCTGGAAAATTACACATAAATTAAGTATAAAATACTTAATAAATACAATAAAATGCGTATTCCTATACGTATAAACACATACCGACATACACGAACGAAACTTGGTAACATACGCAAATACAAGTATACCTATACTTGGAAATACATATATTAGAACCGTATGCCAAACGAGTTAAAAATATATTATTTTTAACCATATTCCAAATAGTTGTATGGAAATAATTTAAGTTAAAATATCCTTATTTTAACAAATATTTATATAATTTGGAATTATATAATTATATATACAACATACACCAAGCGTGTAACTCAAAGTATACCAAAAATTCCAAAATAAGTCTTAATAGATAACTAAGGCTAAGAGTCGTTACACGACCTAAACGACTAATAAAACATAGCACATGTGTAAGTAGTGGTATGACTTGTGGAGAGACTTTGAGTACACAAGGCAGCTGACGCAAACTTGTGAGTTCGTGTCCCCCTTTTCTTTTAACTGTTTTCGGATTTATAACTATTGGGAGTGAAATACATGTCAACTTGGGTATGATTTAGCTAAGGAATGAACTATTAGATCATGTGAGCATAGGTTGAAACTGAAGTGCCATTAATCCTTTTAAGGACCACGGAACAAAGGTTAGATCTAATGGGTACGGGCGAGCCCCACTCACGGTCCATGCATGACCACTTAGAGTGTTGTTGTGTCCCTGTCGAGGTGATTCGACACTAAAAATCATCTACTCGGGTTGAGTACTTCCTATGTCGTCACATATATTAATGTCCTTGTAAAACATTAATGATCTGTTCATAGACGCTTACATACCTTCTTACAACTAAACTTCCAAATGTTTTTGAGACTCATTTGATGCGCATACACATAAAATGCATGAACTCGCTCAACTTTTGTTGATTTTTCAAACTTACATGTATTTCAGGAAGATGAAGGGATCTTGGTGTGGCATTATCTACAAGTTTTGGTGTTTTCAAGTCTAGATGTCATCCATATTTTTGGAGGATTTGGTTTGTATATCCCATCTTCGATGAGATATAGAACGCAAAGCCTCGTGAAGTTTAACTTTTGTTAGAACAAGTCCTTTTATGGAACTTTAAAACTTATGTTGGGTTGTAACCTTAACTTAAAACTCATGTTGATTTGGAATTGGGACAATTTGTGTTTGTAATGTTTAAAACTATGTATGAATGAATATCTCTTAATTTTATGCATGTAGTTGTTTATTATGATCGATTGCAATGAAAACTGATCAAGTCACACGCACACGCTTCCGCAGAAGTCATGGTGTGACAGGTTGGTATCAGAGCTTTGATTGTAGTGAACTAGGATTCATTCTCGAGTCTAGACTACAATCACTAGGATTCTCTCACGAAAATATTTTTACAACCAACAAAATATTTTTCATTACATTCACGAAAGCGCCAAGATCCATGAATCAAACACTTTTCAAAGGAAAGACAAAGCAAGGACATTAGTAGGGAGGGAGAATACCCCAACTAATGTGCTAATTGAGGTATAGTCTATATGAGATAGACTTGCTGAAGACGAAATGACCCACGAAAGGACAAACGAGAGTTATATGTGACCTGTTGTATTTATTTGCATGTATATACTAAGTAACATTATTATTCATTAATATATATATGCATATATGTGTACGGAATAATTATTGCTGGGAATGAGATACCTTCGACTTCGAGTTCTATTGTTGTTCTTGACACGCACAATGAGACTATCGACCTCACGTTTATTGCGGAGCTTATGGCTGATGTAGTTACCAAATGAAACCCTGAGCTCGATTCCATAGAAGATGGCCGTTCTTCCCTCTCGAATGCGAAGGTGCCTGACTGTGGCAGTGACGGCAAGGCGGAGGAGGTAACCTTCGACAACAACCTTATCAGTAAGACGAGGTCCTTGTGGCTTTTACGAAACATGATTGGCGACACTCTTGTCCAGACAAGTAAGATGAGATACTCATCTTGAAGGTGCCCCTCCAACTACTATTTCTAGGAACTCTTTTTATTCCTATTCTGTCTAAGCATTGTGCCATTTCGCGCGTAACGACAACGGATGTTAGCGCGTGGACCACCATAACGGTCCTTTCCATGTTGAAGGTATGAAGGCAGTAGTGTCCCTTCTGTGTCAGATCGTCCGCTTGAACAAGAGAAAATTAGGGCGACCATGCAAGACAATTTATTATTATGGGGGCCCATGTAATAACAACTTGTAGTGCATGGGGAATCCTGGTGGACTCTGCGGGTCAAGCTAATGATCACCACCTATTCAAAAATTTTAACTTGTTCAAACCTCCATCTAATAAAACACTACCCGAGATAGTTACGATAACACTCTACAAAGTAGGAAGTCTGTCTTTGCCTACTTCGTGCCTAACACTTCTACCCGTAATACGAGTCATTTGGGACCCGGTATCTAAGCAAGTGAAGATGGCTACACTCAGGAAAGATTCTTCTCATCCTTTCCCTCACATGCACCCTATCACCCACTACCTATATCACCACCACCAACACCCCTATCAGTAACTCTACACTCTCTATCCCGTAATGCACCCCATCATTTGGGTAGTGCATTCGCGTCATGGAAACCACTCTACGGTTGCTACAAGGCATAATTTGGTCCTGAGGAAGAAGTCACGTACCGTCACGACCTTATCTCTGCATTTTCACTATCACCCCATACACGTGGAAGTAATGTACAACCCCCATCTTTTGGGAAGTATACTCGTTTTTGTAAAACTAAAGACCTAATAAGACCAATGTAGAAGGAAAATAGTTATTACTTTTGTATTATGTAACTTGTATGACTGAGGTGACGTAACCTCGAGTCCATTTTGTTTTTCTTCTGTTAAAAACAATGTATCAAGTTGTCGAACATATATGAAAGCTCAGTGGTTGCTTTCTTATTTATACGTTGTTGATTATATGTGCATGTGATGTTTATGTGATTACATGTTTGCTGGTTGTGATGATTATTTATGTTATATATATATATATATATATATATATATATATATATATACCTCATAGACAATTATTTGGTGAATGTTGTCTAACCTACCCGATACTTCTTGCTAGAAGAAAATGCCGCCCAGACGTAGCACAAACACCAATACGTTACCGAGAACTGAGGCTGAACACAATGAGCGCATATCCCAGGCTATAGCTCAACATGAAGCCCTCCGTTCTGAACACTGCGGTGGTACTTCAGGAAACAATCCTCCCACTGGTAATGTTAAGTCACCCAAGACACATTACAAAACTTTTTTTTATTTCCGAATCGTGCTTTGTCAATGCTCACTCGAGAATTATTGCTGTATGTGTTATAGGCTGCACCTATAAATAGTTCCTAGACTGCAAGCCCTTGAATTTTGATGGCACAGGAGGTGCCGTTGCTTTTGTCCGTAGGGTTGAAAAGACTGATTCAGTTCTGAGAATGAGTAAATGTTCGCCCGAGCAGAGAGTTACCTACATTTCAGGGTTGTTCATGGACGGTGCACTCTCTTGGTGGAACCTTCAGGTTTAAACCCTTGGTGAAGCTACAGCTTATGCACTGAGCTGGGACGAGCTCAAGAAGTTGACGCGAAAGAAGTACTGTTCTAGGTAGGGGTGTTCAAAACCGGATATCTGAAATTTCGGATATCTGAAATTTCGGATATCCGAAAGTCGGATATCCAAACATTTCGGATATCCGAAAGTCGGATATCCGAACATTTCGGATAGTCGATTTCACTATCGGAATCCGTATCCGAAATTTCAGATATCCGACTTTCGGATATCCAAAATTTCGGATACGGATACGGATAATGAACCGGATATCCGAAATTCTAAAAAAAATAAATTTCAAATAAAAATATCAACTTTTCTAACATACCAAATAGCAAATAAAAAGATCTGATGTTCAAAGTTCAACTGAAACAAATATGTTAATGCCAAAAAATCAAAATACAAGGTATTTGTGAATAAATCTATGGAGCAACTTTACTGTTGGAACAAATCCAAATAAAGTATCAAACTAATGTAACAACTCTACTGTTGGAACAAATATATGGAACAAAACCATAAGAAATAAAAAAGGTCAGCTTCGATGCTTTAAACAAACAAATCGTAAATAAACATTAAACAGCTTCCATGTTTTGAAACTGAAACGAATCGTGTAAAACTGAATCGGTAAGTCGTATATAAACTGATTGAACCTTTGATGTTCGTTTATAATTATAAACTGATGAAATCTTTTGATGTTCGCATATAAACTGTTGAACAAATCAGATTCGATAATAGATATATGGTAACAAACCTTGAAACGTCGACTTTCAGATCTCGATCTTTAATATTCGTATCTTGATTCTTCAGATCTGGATCTTCGATGCTCAGTTGTTCGAATCTGGATGTGGGTCGTAGTGGGCGGGGACGTGGGGTGGGGTGTGAGAGCGGCTTGAGAGAATGGATTAGGGTTATTAGGTTTTAACTTTTAAATGGTATTTATATATTATACAAATATAATAAAAAAAATGTTTCGGATATCCGAATTTTCTGAAATTACTATCCGACTCCGAAAATTCGGATTATCCGAATTTCGTATATCCGAATTTTCGGATACGGATATTCGGATTTGGATTCGGATTCGGATAATTTTGAACACCCCTAGTTCTAGGGTAGAAATCCAGAAGCTTGAAACTGAGTTTTGGAATTTGAAAATGGATTGAGCGATTCATTTGGGGACTTGCACCTCAAATCCTGAGCATGGTTACTGCCTCAAAGCCTCCAACCATCCCAGAGGCTATTGATTTGAGCGTTGCACTTACTGAATAAGCTCTTCGTATGGGAAAGTTTTCGAAATCTGAGACAAACAAGAAAGAGACTCACGTGGAGTCTTCGGGTGACAACAAAAGAAAGTTTTCAAACCTGAAGAAAGGCACCCAAGCAAGTCATGAGAACTCAAATGCAAACAAAAGAAGGGAAGCAAACCCGCCTCGTGGCATGAAAGCTTATGGAGCCACCAATGAGGCCAGTGGTAAGGTTTATTTGGGGACTAAGCCGAGATGTGACGAATGCAAGTTTCACCATGAAGGTCGATGCCCGAGACCTAAGTGTGACAGATGTGGAAAAGAGGGACACAACAAGGATACCTGTTGGGCAAGATACCCCAACCGAGGAGGAAATGGTAACTACAACCAAGGTGGTAACAAGAGCCAGGGAGGAAATCGCAACAACAACCAAGGCGGAAACGGTAATGGTAGAGTTCAAGGTCGCTTCAACTGTGGTGACATGGGGCACTTTAGAAAGGATTGCCCTAAGAAGAACCAAGCACGAGGAAGAGTCTTCACGGTGAAGCGCGTCAGGACCCGAATGTTGTGACGGGTATGTTCCCTATTAACCAACATTATGCATCCATTTTGATTAATACTGGCGCCGACTTTAGCTTTGTATCTATAGAATTTAAGAACCTACTAGGTCTAGAAGCAAGTAAGCTAGACACCCCCTATTCTATAGAGTTAGCAAATGGGAAATTAGTTGAAGTAGATGAAGTTATTAAGGGTTGCGCACTTGAACTTGGAGAGCGGGAATTTTCTATCGATCTTCTGCCAGGTGTTTTAGGCAGCTTTGATGTGGTTATCGGAATGGATTGGTTATCCAACAACCGAGCGAAAGTAGTTTGTCATGAGAAGGCCATTCGCATCCCGTTTCCGAATGGAGAAACACTAGTAGTCCATGGGGAGAAACGTGAGACGCCCCTACGAGTCATTAGTTGTATGAAGGCGCAGAAGTGTTTCCGAAAAGGCTGCTTAGCTTTCCTCGCACACATCATTGACAAGGAGACCCAGGGGCCGAAGTTAGAAGACATTCCTGTTGTAAAGGAATACCCAGAAGTCTTTCCTGAAGACTTGCCTGGGTTACCTCCGCAGCGACAAGTGGAGTTTCGGATAGACTTAGTGCCGGGAGCGGCACCAGTGGCAAAGGCACCTTACCGATTAGCTCCATACGAGATGCAAGAGCTTTCGACTCAACTGTAAGAGCTGCTAGACAATGGATTTATCAGGCCGAGCTTCTCACCTTGGGGAGCTCCAGTGCTGTTTGCTAAGAAATAGGATGGCAGTTTCCGTATGTGTATCGACTACAGGGAGTTGAACAAGTTAACCATCAAGAATCGGTATCCCTTGCCGAGCATTGATGACTTATTCGACCAATTACAAAGCTCCAGCTACTACTCCAAGATCTACTTGAGGTCGGGATATCATCAACTGTGAATACAAGAAGAAAGTATCCCTAAAACGGCTTTTAGGACTCTCTACGGTTATTACGAGTTCCTTGTCATGCCGTTTGGCTTAACAAACGCACCGGCAGTATTCATGGACCTCATGAATCGGGTGTGCAAGATGTATCTGGATAAATTCATGATTGTATTTATCGATGACATCCTCATATACTCGAGAACCAAGGAGGAACACGAGCAACATCTACGAGCTATATTGGAATTGCTAAAGAAAGAACAACTGTATGCGAAGCTGTCGAAGTGTGAATTTTGGATTTGTGAAGTGCAATTCTTAGGTCATGTGGTGAATGAGAATGGAATTCATGTCGACCCTGCCAAGATAGAGGCGATCAAAAACTGGGAAGCCCCAAAGACGTTAACTGAAATACGACAATTTCTGGGGTTAGCGGGCAATTACAGGCGATTCATGGAGAGCCTTTCAAAGATTTCTCAACCGTTAACGACCTTAACCCAGAAGGATAAAGGATTTGATTGGGGTGAAGCACGAGAAACAGCTTTCCAGACGTTGAAGGATAAGTTGTGTGACGCACCGATTCTATCCTTACCTGATGGTACAGATGGTTTTGTGGTTTATTGTGATGCTTCTCGACAAGGTTTTGGTTGCGTGTTAATGCAACGGGACAAAATCATCGCGTATGCGTCTCGTCAGTTAAAGGTGCATGAGAAGAACTATACCACGCACGACCTTGAGCTGGCTGCGGTGGTATTTGCGTTGAAGATTTGGTGTCATTACTTGTATGGGACTCGTTGCACGATCTCTACATACCATAAGAGTTGCAACACATTTTCAATCAGAAGGATTTAAACATGAGACAACGAAGATGGGTCGAGCTGTTGAATGATTACGATTGTGAGATAAAGTATCACCCGGGCAAGGCGAACGTTGTAGCAGACGCCTTGAGCCGCAAGGAGCGCACAAAACCTCTAAAGGTGCGAGCCCTAGAGATGACTATGCAAACCGATCTCACTACTCGGATTCGTGAAGCTCAGCAAGATTCGCTTAAACCGGATAATCTACATGCCGAAGCATTGCGTGGGATGGAAGCGCAATTATTGCCAAAGGAAGATGGGACATTGTACTTTGTGGAACGAGTTTGGGTTCCATTCTTCGGCGATCTACGTGCACTTATTTTGGATGAAGCTCAGAAGTCAAGGTATTCTATCCATCCTGGATCCGAAAAAATGTACCAAGACTTGAAGGACGTTAATTGGTGGCCCAAGATGAAAGCCGACATCGCTATATATGAGAGTAACTGTCTTACTTGTGCCAAAGTTAAGGCGAAGTACCAGAAACCATCAGGGTTGCTGCAACAACCTGAGATTCTCGTATGGAAGTGGGAACAGATATCGATGGATTTCATTACCAAGCTACCGAGAACCCAAAGAGGTCATGTTATGATTTGGTTAATTGTTGATCGACTCACATTGACCGCGCATTTCCTACCGATCAGTGAGAAAGCTAGCACGAAGAAGTTGACAGAAATATATCTCAAGGAGATTGTGGCACGTCATGGAGTGCATGTTTCTATCATATCCGACCGAGATGGTCGTTTTGTGTCAAGGATTTGGTAGACGTTTCAGAAAGCTTTTGGATCATAATTGAACCTTAGTACTGCCTTTCACCCTCAGACGGACGCCCAAAGTGAACGAACGATACAGACTTTGGAAGACATGTTACGTGCTTGTGTGATGGACTTTGTGTGATGGGCTTTGGAAGACATACACTCACTTTCCTTTAGTGGAGTTTTCCTACAATAATAGTTATCACACCAGCATTCAGGCCGCCCCGTTTGAAGCTTTATATGGACGTAAGTGTCGGTCCCCGTTGTGTTGGGCGGAGACCGGAGATAAACAACTTATTGGTCCAGAGTTGGTTCAGGAAACTACAGACAAGATTGCTCAGATACGTGATCGTATCAAGTCAGCTCGTGATAGACAGAAAAGCTACGCCGACAATCGATGGAAACCATTGGAATTTGAAGTTGGAGATATGGTCTTGTTGAAAGTCTCGCATTGGAAAGGCGTGGTGCGGTTTGGTAAACATGGAAAGTTGAACCTGCGTTACATTGGTCCTTTCCGGATTTTGGAAAAAAAATCGAAACCGTTGCATACAAGCTGAAGCTTCCAGAAGAACTTAACAGTGTCCATGACACGTTTCACGTGTCTAATCTCAAGAAGAGTCCTACTCAAGACACAGTCCTCATTCCCGTAGACGAGATTCACATCAACGACAAACTACAATTTACTTAAGAACCTGTTGAGGTTACGGACTGGAAGTCCCACAAAACACGGAGAAGTCGTATTAAACTCGTCAAGGTCCATTGGAATTCACATCATGGCCCAGAGTTTACATGGGAACGTGAAGACCAAATCAAGTCTAAGAATCCGCATTTGTTTCATAACTCCCCTGCAACCGATAACACAGCTTGAATTTCGGGATGAAATTCTTTTAACGGGGGGAGAATGTGACAACTGGCACTTTTCCATGTATTTTTCCATACAATGTGAACAGTAAATTGTAATATGTGGTTATGCATGATGAATTTATGACATGAATGATTTCATGATTTACTTTCAGAGAACTCACAAATACATTACATGTTGCATGTTACCTATGATTGTTAAATGCAACTTGAAACAGTTAAACTTGTGCACAGAACGAAACTAGCACACTTAACAGACAAACTAGTAGTACTGACGGGAGTTCAGTACTCAGACAGACATCATGTTAGGACACAGAACGAGGCTCAGGACCAAAGTTTATGCTAGAATTTCATGTAGGAAAGTATGGGTTATGAAACTGCCTTCCGAGTGACGGTTAAGCACTAAAAAGTACCCGAAACACACCATAAATGTACCAAAATTCAGCAATTAAACATCAAAATACAATGCAGAAACAAGGTTCAGATGTCCAGAATAACTTGTAAAGTGTCGAGAATGAAAACTGTCATAAAAAGGTATTTCATAACACACTAAACTGCATAATTTAGCACCTTAACGAACCGGTAACCAAAGGAATAACCAGACACTACCCGAAATACTAAAATTGAACTAGAAACATTGTTTTAATGTTACAAGACTAGATATTAACAGTAAACACCATATTACACCTTAAAATCCCTAAACACATTAAACCCCTAAATTTACACTTGAAATGTAACTAGAACATGTAACTAACTTAAAAATCCAACTAGTTACCCCCCCCCCCCAATGACCGGTTACAAGCGGGCCCCACCCTCCACCAATTCCTTGAATATTTTATTAAAATTGGTTGCAAGATATTATACATAATGACCATTGTATAATTAGATGTTGGAGGTTAAAAAGGCACATAATCATCTAGACCTTACACATTCACTTTACAACTTTCAAACAAC
This sequence comes from Helianthus tuberosus, assembly GCA_030545235.1. Taxonomy (NCBI): domain Eukaryota; kingdom Viridiplantae; phylum Streptophyta; class Magnoliopsida; order Asterales; family Asteraceae; genus Helianthus; species Helianthus tuberosus. Next base: position 29,703 of record JARYGA010021219.1, read on the forward strand.
AAAAACACTTCTCTCCCACCTCCATAGTTCACGGCCAAACACCCCTCATCTCCTTCATCATTTTCTAGTCCATTTCAAGGCAATCTAAGGGTGTTCTAACGTGTATCAAGGCTACATAATAAGGTTGCAAGCAAGGATACTTGAAGGACCATCTTGAGGGGCTATTAACCACCTATTTTCTTCTTCATCTTGCATCTTGTTCTTCCCTAGCCTTTATGCTAGTAGTATGCCCTCTTCACCTTGATTTTGCATCTTATGTTAGTGGTTAAAGTATGTAGTAACTAAAGATCTAAAGAATCACACCAAAGCAAGAACATGAACATAAGAATAAAGCTTAAAATCATGAAGATCTAAGTTGTTTAGTGTATGTGATGAACTTGATTGTTGATTCCTTGGGTGTATGGTGTAGATCACCACATAAAAGCTTGCTAGATGATGATTTAAAACATGATCTAGCAAGTATGAGGATGAAACTTGAAAGATCTATGTTAAGCATCCTTTATGTTAAGTATGAACTTGAAGATAAACTTGATTTTGTGTAGGATGATGATTCTTACAAGATGTAGGTTGTAAAAGTAAAATATTTTAAACATAAAAGTTTTAAGAAAATAAAGTTTACTTCATGATTTGCAAAGACTTGGTTTTTATAAGAAAATAAACATATTTTATATGTTAAAATGGAGCTAGTGAAGTATGGAAAACATGAAAAATCCAAGAAGATGAATTTTTGTAAAAGTGAGGTACAAGTTGTGAAGATGTAAATTTTGTAAGGAATGAGCTTTATGAAATAAAAACCATGGTTTTAGTGTTAGAAAATCATGTTAAACACCATGTTAAAATACTACAAGATTTAATAAAACTTCAAGTTCATACCATCTTGTAGAAGTGTATATTATGGCTCATGGTAAGTTGTAAGATAACTGTTGAGGATTGATGATGAATTTTTGAAAAGAAAATGACATGCTAATAAGCATGGAAACCTCCATTTTCAAGGAAAACTATGGCGAAATTTTTGTAAAAATTCAACACTTAGAAAAATATTTCTAAACAAGTGTTTACAAGTAATTTTTTATCATGGTTTTAAATATAAAGTTTGCCATAAATTTTGTTATAAAAATTACAAGTATTGGAGGTTGATTTTTAATAATAAAAATGACTAAGTATATATTTGGGAAAATATATATTTAGAAGTCACAAAAATTATGTGCTACATGTATATTGCCTGTATTACTTACATTAAAATTAGGGACTTGGAAATAATATAACATACCAAAATACTAAAAATTGTAATTTGAAATACTGTAGAAATCACAAGAAAATAATTACATAACCTATACCCAAATATTGGACAATTCAGACAATGGAAACTTTGGACTATATATATATATATATATATATATATATATATTCCGGAAATAAATTCGTATCTTGACAAATGTGATAAACAGTATTTTTTAAACCGAAGAAACGGCAAAGTATGGATTTTTACAACTATTATAAAATATATCATATTTTGTCAAATTAGAAATATATTATTTTTGAAGTGGAGGAAAATATATATTTTCATAAACAACTCAAAAATATATTATTTTGGTGAAAACTAAAAATATATATTTTTCTAACTTTAATCTTAAAAATATGTTATTTTTAAGATATATGTGGAAGTATACATATTTTTCTCAAATAAAAGCTTAGACATTTTTCTATAAAATACTCTTAAAATATGTATATTTTAAGAATATAAAGTTGGTGATTTTAATTGTACAAAAATAATATTCCAGAAAATTACACATAAATTAAGAATAAAATGCTTAATAAATACAACAAAATGCGTATTCCTATACGTATAAACACATACCGACATACACTAACGACACTTGGTAAAATACGCAAATACAAGTATACTTATACTTGGAAATACATATATAAGAACCGTATGCCAAACGAGTTAAAAATATATTATTTTTAACCATATTCTAAATAATTGTATGGAAATAATTTAAGTTAAAATATCCTTACTTTAACAAATATTTATATAATTTGGATTTATATAATTATATATACAACATACACCAAGCGTGTAACTCAAAGTATACAAAAAATTCCAAAATAAGTCTTAATAGATAACTAAGGCTAAGAGTCGTTACACGACCTAAACGTCTAATAAAACATAGCACGTGTATAGGTAGTGGTAGGACGTGTGGAGAGACTTTGAGTACACGAGGCAGCTGACGCAAACTTGTGAGTTCATGTCCCCCTTTTCTCTTAACTGTTTTCGGATTTATAACTATCGGGGGTGAAATACATGTCAACTTGGGTATGATTTAGCTAAGGAATGAACTATGAGATCATGTGAGCATAGGCTGAAACTGAAGTGCCATTAATCGTTTTAAGGACCACGAAACAAAGGTTAGATCTAATGGGTATGGGCGAGCCCCACTCACGGTCCATGCGTGACCACTTAGAGTGCTGTTGTGTTCCTGTCGAGGTGATTCGACACTTAAAATCGTCTATTCGAGTTGAGTACTTCCTATGTCGTCACATATATTAATGTCCTTGCAAAACATTAATGATCTGTTCATAGACGCTTACATACCTACTTACAACTAAACTTTCAAATGTTTTTGAGACTCATTTGATGCGCATACACATAAAACGCATGAACTCGCTCAACATTTGTTGATTTTTCAAATTTACATGTATTTCAGGAAGATGAAGGGATCTTGGTGCGGCATTATCTACAAGTTTTTGGGTTTTCAAGTCTAGATGTCATCCATATTTTTGGAGGATTTGGTTTGTATATCCCATCTTCGATGAGATATAGGACGCAAAGCCTCGTGAAGTTTAACTTTTGTTAGAACAAGTCCTTTTATGGAACTTTAAAACTTATGTTGGGTTGTAATCTTAACTTAAAACTCGTGTTGATTGGGAATTTGGACAATTTGTGTTTGTAATGTTTAAAACTATGTATGGATGAACATCTCTTAATTTTATGCATGTAGTTGTTTGTTATGATCGATTGCAATGAAAACTGATCAAGTCACACGCACACGCTTCCAAAAAAGTCAGGGTGTGAAATAAGAACAGAAGGTGGGAACTTAACACATCAATTGTTGCCCGAAGGCTATCATCATTGCCGTTGTTAGGGCACCCTTGTCAGGGTTTCATCACCTCCAATTTGACCCAGAAGAGTCCGTCACCCGCATATTAACCCTGAAGGGTTCGTCGTTGCCATTAGGGCTAATCATTTAAACACCTCAAGGGTGTTTCTCATGACCTGACGCCACCCCGAAGGTAAGACAGTCATCACAAGTAACCCACATCTCATGACATGACGCCACCCCGAAGGTAACGTTGCCATCACAAGTAACCTACATCTCATGACCTGACGCCACCCCGAAGGTAACGCCACCATCACGAGTAATCTGCATCAAGCACCTCAAGGATGCTAATTCACATAAAGCACATAGAGACACATACATGGTCTAAAGCACGTCAATCGCCCAACAACTACTACCTTCACATTCCTGCTACCACCAACGTTTGAAACCTATGATAAAATTACCAATTAAAATTTCACACAACACAGGTCGTGCTTTTAATATCGACACCTACCATGCCCCATACCTCTATGACCTTGACCTCACTAATAAAAACGCCACACGCCTACACAGGACTAATAAAGCCTGATTAACCAATACGTCATAAAACCCATGAACTAAGGGAATTACGTTTGTAAAACATTTTAATCGCAAAACTCGTTAATTTATTAAAACTCATGACACATATGAAAATACGTGAAAAGCATATATGCTAGCCCCAAAAATATTTAATAAAAAGGGATTAGAACTCACCGGTTGCGAAGTCATCATTCCCTGAGCTACTAAGCAGAAGACACATGAATAAACACGAACTTGAACGAGTCTTTCTGCTAATTAAACCATGGCTAACCTATATCATTATAATTAGAGGGGGCAATCTTGACCCAAAGCCTTCCAAGTGGGTCAATTTGGGTTGCTTTTAAAATTATATGGGTTGGTTTGGGTAAGATATTTTAACTAAATGGGTCACAATGGGTCACTTGAAATTCCATCTTGTTATTTTTGGGTCAAAGCGGGTCCACAACATTAAAGAAATGGGTCGATGTGGGTTAGTGTCTTAAAGAAACGGGGCAGGTTTCGGATCGGAATGGGTTTCGAGCCGGCATAAGTATCCGCATGAGACGGGTTACGGCACGAAACGAGTTTTGGATCAGAACGGGTTCAGTTTAAATTGAGTTTCGGGCCGAGACGGGTTTCGGCATGACGTAGGTTTTGGATCAGAACGGGATCGGTTCGGGTTAGGTTTCGGGCCGACACGGGTTTCTGCACGGGACGGGTTTTGGATCGTAACGGGTGAACCGTTTCGACTCGAAGCGTTTTGACGCGAACCATTTTGACCCGTACCATTTTGACCCGAACTGTTTCGACGCATACCGTTTCGATCAGTGCCGTTTCGAACCGAACCGTTTCAACCCGTACCGTTTCGAACTAAATCATTTCGAACCGAACAAAATTCTGATATAAACTGTTGGTGCATATGTCTGTCGATTACGTCTTGTATCGAGTCATGTAATAGGTTAGATAGACCAAGACGCGTAGTGCGAGAAAAACGGGAAACAGGTCTGAACCAGCAGGTTCACACGAAGTGACCAGTTCGTGCGAACTGGCCAGTCCGTGCGAACAAGACATGTCTGGTTCGTGCGACCTGGGCTTTCCTATAAATACTAGGTCTTGGGTCTTCATTTGTAACTTTCTGATTCCGGTAGCGAAGCTCTGCCGAAGTGTCTCCAGCTCGTGTAACGTTGTGAAATCAATCCAATCGACATTTAATCTACTTCTAAGTGTATATCAAGTTGAATGAAGATCAAATCACTGAATTCCGCCTTTGATTTGGTCTAGAACTCTTCTGATCGACTCATTTGATCGATTCAACGATCCTACAAGAGGGGGAGTTTGTTGATGCATATGTCTGTCGACTTCGTCTTGTATCGAGTCATGTAATAGGTTAGATAGACCAAGACATGTTGTACGAGAAAAACGGGAAACAGGTCTGAACTGACCAGTTCGTGCGAACTGGGCAGTTCATGTGACCTGGCACCAGGTCGTGCAACCTGGTCTGTCCTGGTTCGTGCGAAGTGGGATTCCTATAAATAGGAGGTCTTGGGTCTTCATTTGTAACTTTCTGATTCCGGTAGCGAAGCTCTGCCGAAGTGTTGCCAGCTCTTGTAACGTTGTGAAATCAATACAAACAACATTTAATCTACTTCTAAGTGTATATCAAGCTGCAATGAAGATCAAATCATTGAATTCCGCCTCTGATTTGTTCTAGAACTCTTCTGATCGACTCATTTGATCGATTCAACGATCCTACAAGTGGTATCAGAGCTCAGGAGGAGGAGTTCTTACCATTTCAGCTTAATTTCTTCAAAAACAACTGATTTCTACTAATTCTTTTACACTTTTTCTTCAAAATTTCAACGATTTCATGGATAAAATGATCTGAATTTCACATATAACACGTAAAACTGAGTTTTAATCAATCCTTGAACAAATCAGAACCTAATTCAACCTTAAACTAGATAAAAATGGCCAAATTGTGTGAAAAACACATCAGATCGTTCGAAAATTCTTCCAGTTCGCACGAAGTGGTATCTAAATCGTGTGAAACAGGTCAGATCATGTGAGAAGTTTGATCAGATCGCACGAATTGAATCCAGGTCGCGTGGAAGTTCGATCAGTTCGCACGGTTTGATAGGTCAAGTCGCACGGTTTGTCACATCAGGTCGCTTGGAGGTAGTTCAGGTCGTTTGAGTTTGCATCATTAATATCATACAACAGATGTCACGAGTTACACTTGATTTGATCTGATCAATACTTATCTCTGCCCAATAGAATTAATTGCCTATTACTCGGTCCAATTGTCTTCAAGTAGTCACGTGAAAAGGTGAACTGAGACCCATTAATGTTGTCAGCCATTTGAATTCAGATTTCATGTGATCTGTTTAATCTACTCTGCCCAAGAATATACTAATCACGATCCATGTGCTTTGACTGAATGCGTTGTGTGGCCCAATGAAGATTGAATTTGATTAATTGTCATCGGCCCAATGAGAATTGAGTTGTGAACTTAGATTGTCGGCCATTATCATTACCATTGATAAAGCTCAATTATGTCATTGTTTGCATTAAAGTCTTCGGCCCATGTGATTGGTTTATATAGAGGTCCAATAGAATTATAATTGCAAGTTGTTTGTCGTGTAGTGCTTTGACCATTGCTGAGGTCATCGCTGAGTATCACCCGATTCATTACAATTGAATTTTAAGCTTTGACCATTGTTGATCTACTCACGTGAACAAAGTGACTGTTGGTGCATTAAATGTCTGCTGATTACGTCTTAATCAAGTCTTGTGTCTAGATAGGTTGAATGAACACACAACTGGGTCTTAATTAGGGTTTTACATGTTTAATTAGAGAATTTCGCTTGAAAGGGTTTTTGTTTGATTCAAGCGAAATCAAAACAGGAGATTTCTCTTGAAGTGATCTTGTCTTGTTCAAGCGAAATCCTTCAGTCTATATATAGGAGAGTGTGTGTGTCATTTGAAGCGAATCTGTATGTGTGTGTAAAGAGAGGTGCTGTCGGATTTGTATCAGATTACATTGTAAAAGCACGTAAATCAATCAGAAAAGAAAGATTAAAAGGAAACTAGCTGTTATGACTTTGTTTATGTTGATTCCGCCTTCGTACTCAAAGATGAACTGCCTTAACTGACATTTCGAGGTCGTGTAACGGTCCAACAAGTGGTATCAGAGCTCAGGACGAGGAGTTCATACCATAGCAGCTTGATATTACCGGATTCTCTACTTTCTACTCAATTCTTTTCATACTTTTCTGAACTGAAATTGTTCCAACGGTCGAAATGGTCTGATTTTCGAGTATATTGTATAAAACATAGTTTTAACAAAGCCTACAAAGATTCGGATTAAAATTCAGATTAAAACTTGTGAAAAATGTATTAAAACCAGATTTCGCTTGAAAGAGTTCGAAATATAAGATCGATTTCGCTTGAAATATATTGAAGATTTCGCTTGAAACTTGAGTTTGGCTCTTGATTTCGCTTGAAACAGAACTGATCTTAGATTTCGCTTGAAAAGTTCAAGCGAAATAGGAGTGTTGGATTTCGCTTGAACTGATTGAACTTGAATCAGACAATTTCGCTTGAAAGTCCAAGCGAAATAGAAGGTTTCGCTTCAGATTGTCTATTTCGCTTGAACAATAAAATTACAAGTGGATTTCGCTTGAACTAATTGATTCAGATTGACAGATTTCGCTTCAATAGTTCAATTTCGCTTGAACTTGCTGTTACTTCAAAACTTAAAATTTTCTAAGTGTTTGCTGATTTTGCAGGAACATTCACGATGGATGATATTTTCATGAACCCGTTCAGCGACATGTTCGCATTTGCTGGAAATTCAGGAGACGATTCATCTACGAGCAACAACAATGATAACCCGCCGAAAGAGAAGAAAAAGGAAGCTTGGGAATCGGAAAGTGCTTTCGGAACGTTCAATAAACCTCCAAAGCTAATGGCTATCGAGGAGTACAGTCGGTGGTCCAGAAAGTTTGAAGACTGGATGATGGCATTTGCATTTCCAAGTTGGAAAAGTATGAAAAACGGTTATGATCAAGGAAACAAAAATGGTGAAACTTTAAGAGTAGCTGAGGAGATTGATTCGTTTGTAGCTGAACAAAAGTGTGTGGCATTGTTATTTCAATCCGTCCGAGAAGACATAATTTCATTGATCGATTATTCAAATGCAAAAGATCTTTGGGCAAAGTTAGAAAAGAAATGTTTAGGAAGTACTGAAATCGTGAAAAACAAAAAGAAACTTCTTAGAAAAGAGTTTGATATGTTTGGGTGTTTAAAGAATGAATCAGTATCAAAAATGATCGAGAGGTTTGGGCATCTAAAGCTGGAATTAGAAAGACATGGAATTAAATATCCTGATGATGAGAAAGTAGACAAGTTGTTAGATTCGTTGCCAGACAAGATGGAGTGGAGATATTATGCTCTCATGCTAAAGAACACTATTGTTCCTGAGAAGTTGAAACCAGATTTGGTGATTGAGAAACTTGAGAGTCATGAGTTAGAGCTGAAAAAGACATTCAAAGTCAATCATTCATCTTATCAACAGAATTTGGATTTGTATTATCCAAAGAGCATGATGCCGAAAGCAACTTCTCCAAAGACTGCGTTTTCTGCTGAAAATGTGTCGACAGCTGGCAAAGAAAGTCAAAGCAGTGGAAGTCACAGTGGTTATCACAGTGGATCTTCATCTTCTGGAAATCATCCAGATGCAAAGAATCGTTTTCAATGTAACATCGCAATAGACTTGAAGAATGCTCAGAATTTTGATGAGGAGTCGGCTAAACAGCAGATGATCTTCCTAGCATCGGTGTTGGAATCGTATGAAGGGCTAGTAGCTGGGAAGATAGGCAACACAAATCTGACGAAAGAAGATTACGATCAGATTGATCCGGAGGAAATGGAACTGATCGATATTCGTTGGGCTATGGCAAGTGCTGTTCGTCGTGCACAACGTTTCATGGAAATTACCGGCAGAAAGACAATTGGTGGTCCATCTACCAAATTGGGGTTCGATAAATCTAAGGTGACTTGTTTCAAGTGCAAGCAGAAAGGTCACTTCAAACGAGAATGCAGAAACGCTTATGCTGATGAGTCAGAGAACCCTTTCAGAGATGATTACTACAAGAAGGCAATTTATCACCAGAATAAATCCAAGCCGCCTAGATTGAAGCAGGTTGAAGACAACAAAGAGAAATCTAGAGCTCTTGCGGTGATTTACGATGATGAAGGGTTTGATTGGAGTCAAGAGGTTCTACCAGAAGAGGATGCAGTTGGTTATGCATTCATGGCGAAAAACGATGATCCTATTCCATGGAAAGACGATAGAACTGAAGAGCAGAAATATAAATACAGAAAAATGATTGCTGAGAATAAAATAATTAGAATATCTCGTATCTTTTTGGAAGCGAGGAGAGCAAATAGGTGGGATCCAGACAGAGAGTGTTATCTTGATGAGTATGGAAATATTGCGATCGATGATAGTACGCTTGATATCGAAGCCATAATACAGCAATACAAAGAAGATGATGAGTATTGGCAACACAAATGGTGGGGAACTCCAACTGAGAAAATGAAAGAAGAAGAGAAAGAAGAGATCGAGAAAGCAAAGAAGATTGATACTGGAATTATTGACACAACTCAGGAGTTGAATGCTGAGAATCTGGGAAAAATGGCTGACAAAGTGCTCGCTGCTAAGGCGCTTGAGGTAGACTCTAACTCAGTGTCTGAGTCAAAAAGCCAGGTCAGTTCAAACGTGTCAACAAATGCGTCAGGTAAGAAAAATGATGGAAATGCTGATTGCAAAAATTGCAACAAAGAGTGCAAATTTTGTAGCACAGTCACGTATCTCAACGGAAAGAAAGTTGATGATCTGACAGCAAAGGTCAGAAACGTTGAGAATCAAATTCTTGATCGTGACAAAATGGTTAAAGCTTCAACTGAACGGATAAAAGAGTTAACTAGACAAATTGAAAATGATAAAATTGATCATGACAAAATTAAACAAGAAAATGAAAAGTTGATTCTTGAAAACCGTCAGATTTCTGAAAAGTTTGAAAAACTCAAAAGCACAATGAAAGATTGTGATGATCGAAATGGTAAAACTTTTAAAGAAAATGAACATTTAAAAGCAGTGCTTAGAGTAAAAGAAGAATCAATCAACCAACAACTGGATGAAATCGCTAAATTGAAACTTAAATTTCAAGAGGCTGAAATTGAAAACGAGCGAATCCAGTTGAAGCTTAACAGTTACAGCTCCGCAAGCTTTGTTTTGCAACATATCATTCCCAAACCCATCGGGAAAGACAAAGCAGGCGAAGATGTGTATTGTGATGGAACTGGGGTGGGGTTTCATCATGTACCACCACCTGTTCTTGATAATTACACTAAAAAGCAGTCTGGGTTGGTTGAAATTGAGGAAGAAAGTAAAGTTAAACTTCCGGAAAACATTGATGTTACTTTTACATTATCTGATGATAGTGTTCAGACAGAGATTGTTAAGAGCACAGCTGAAAGTGTTTTGATGTCTGTTTCATCTGAAGATGATGGGTGTTTTTGGACAAGTACATTCAGAAACCAAAATCCAAAAACAACTTAAGTGATGAACCGGGTCTTGTGATGTACAAGATGGCTGGATCTGATAAGTTGTATTCGGATTCTGAGTTTCTGATTGAGAATGTTAATGTGAAAAAGTTGACAAATGTTTTCAAATTGATTGAAGTTGAGTTGTCAGAAGTGAAAAGTTTGAAACAAACAAAAAGGCAAATGAATTTTGAGAAAGATAAAGCTTACTACAAAAAGCCTGTTGTGACACCACGGTTTTATAATAACAATCGAAACAATTGGTCGGGTGGTTATCAGGGTGGTAAGAGTTATCAGCAAAGAAGATTTCAAAACAAAAGGTTTGCTGAAAAGAAGGTGTTTGTGAACAGTTCAAGTTCGCTTTCTGATGAAGAAAATGAAATTTTTTCAAAATCAAATGAAGAGTTCTTTGAGAAAAGAGCTTCATATTATCAGTCTGAAGGCACAAGTCGAGTTATCGATACTCGAACATGTTTCAGATGTAATCAAGTTGGTCACATTGCACGAAAGTGTACCAATGTGAAGCCTAAGACTGAAAATGTGAAGATTCAAAAGAAGAAAGTTGATGTGAAGGGTAAAGCACCAATCGTTTTTGAGAAAAAGAGTGTGAAAAATAACAATATCAAAGTGAAAAATGAACCTGTAAAGAAAATGGTAACTAAAAATGACAAGTTTTATAAACAGGTTGCTTTATCTCAACAAGTTTGGAAACCAAAAACAGAGATGAAAATTTCAACTTCTGAAGTGAAAAAGGCTGAAGAATCAATTTCGGTTGATTATGATGCAAATTTTCCACCTCTTAAGGCTAAAAATTTCAAAATTCAAATTGCAAGAGTCAAGGTTACACCTAAGGCTGATGAGGCCTGGGTGGACACCATGTTCGAATAAGAAGTTTGAATTGCCGGAGCTTCCTGGATCGTGAAGCATGAATCGGCATCTTTATTGTAGTTGGTTAATTCATAGTTTGTTTTGTGCAGGATCTTCCACAACTTGTATCCAGATGGATCATGGATAGTGGAGCATCTCGACATATGACAGGGAAGACCGCGTTACTGTATGATGTGAGAAACATTAATGGTGGTTATGTGGGATTTGCTGGTCATGAAGGTGGTAGAATTGTTGGTGAAGGAACGTTATCCAATGGGATCGTGACGTTTGAAAGAGTTAACTACATCACTGAATTGGAAAACAATCTGCTTAGTATCTCGCAGATTTGTGACAATATGTATACTACTCACTTCACTGATAAAGAATGTTTGATTTTGAAACCAGGATTTGTTATTCCTGAAGAATGGATTATCATGCGGGCACCTAGAGTGAATGATTTATATGTGTTAGATATGAGTGTAGCAACTACAACTACTGGTCAAGCACATTGTTTTGTGTCTAGAGCAACTGAGAAAGAATCGAAATTGTGGCACCGAAAGATGGGGCATATACATCTTAGAAAAATGAATCATTTGGTGCACAATGATTTGGTATTGGGTGTTAATATCAAAGGTTTTCATCTGGAAGGGGAGTGCATTAGCTGCATCAAAGGCAAGCAGAAGAAAAAGTCACACACTACAAAGCAAGTTAATTCAGTTTCGAGACCTCTGGAAAGACTTCACATGGATTTGTTTGGTCCTATGAATGTCAAAAGCATTACAGGAGATTACTATTGTTTGGTCGTTACTGATGATTATTCCAGATTTTCGTGGGTTTCTTTCTTGAAGACGAAAGATGAAACGTTTGATAGTTTGATGGCGCTGTTCAGAAAGATTGAGAATTTGTACCAAAGGCGTATCAAAAGAATTAGAAGTGATAATGGTACTGAATTCAAGAACAGTAAGATGGAAGAATTTTGTGATGAAAGAGGTATTTTGCATGAGTTTAGTGCTCCGTACACTCCGCAGCAGAATGGAGTCGCAGAACGTAAAAACCGGACACTAATCGAGACGGCTAGAACTATGCTTGCAGATTCAAAGTTACCAATAAATTTTTGGGCTGAAGCTGTTTCCGCCGCATGCTATACGCTCAACAGGGTTCTCACTGTCAAGAAGTTCAACAAAACATGCTTTGAGCTAATCAATAATCGCAAACCGAATTTGAAGTATCTAGAACCGTTTGGGTCACCCTGTACAGTTATAGAGCCTCATGGAAAGTTTGGTCCGAAGAGCATTGAGGGAATATTTGTTGGTTATGCAAACCCGATGCGACGTGTCTTCGTTCCAAGTGAGAAGCGGATTATTGAAGTTGCAAATGTGGAATGTCAAGGTTATACTATGCTGCCACAGAATCCTGGTGATTCATGGCGTTATCATTATGACAAACTGTGGGATTCGTTTGACATGAGAGAAGAATCAGAGGAAGATGAAGATTTCTTTGATGAGTTGGATATTTTGCGTGAATACGAGTCACAGCTAAGGTTCCCAGCTGAGTATTCAAGGCGACCACGGGAAACTTCAAATGACGATGAAGCAGGTCCGAGTAATGCTGGTGAACATGATGATGTCCAACAGAATGAAGTTGCTCAAGATAATCAGTCGGTTCAGAATGATAATCAAGAAACTGAAAACATGCCAATATTTGATCATGGTGATTCAGATTCTGAGGGGGAGAAAATTCAGATTTCAAGTCAAACAAACCAAGTTGGTGAACAAGATGCAGAACAGAATGTTACTAATCTGGAGGGAAATGTAGATGTTCCAAGCGAAGTGATGTCGCGAACTTTTTCATATCATCCAGAGGAGTTGATCATAGGAGAATTGCAGACAGGCGTTCGCACTCGAAGACAGATTGATAAAGGGCTTACATGTTTTTATACAAAAGTTGCTCCTTTGCAAACTGAATTCTCATTGAGTTGTTTTATCTCGCAGTTTGAACCAAGAACTTACAAAGAGGCGCTTACTGAAGACTCTTGGGTCAATGCAATGCAGGAGGAACTTAGTCAATTTGAGAAATTGGGAGTGTGGAAGTTAGTTGATTTGCCGGATGGTCAGAGAAAGATTAACACCAAGTGGGTGTTCAAGTGTAAGAAAGACGATAGAGGAGTTGTTATAAGGAACAAAGCTCGACTCGTTGTTCAGGGCTTTAGTCAACAGGAGGGGATTGATTTTACCGAAGTCTATGCTCCTGTAGCACGACTAGAAGCAATCAGAATTTTCCTAGCATTTGTGTCTTGGAAGAACTTTAAAGTTTATCAGTTAGATGTTAAATCGGCATTTCTTTATGGGAAGGTTAAAGAGGAGGTTTATGTCGGTCAGCCGCCGGGCTTCACCGATCCAATTCACAAAAACAAGGTCTACTTATTGGACAAAACACTGTATGGTTTACACCAGGCCCCGAGAGCTTGGTATGAGACTTTGTCTCAACACCTACTAGCCAATATGTTCATTCGTGGAAAAGTGGATGCCACTCTCTTCACTAAAGAAGTCGACGGTCATCTTCTGATAGTTCAGATTTATGTGGACGATATAATCTTTGGGTCGACAAATGAAAATCTATGCAAAGATTTTGAATCAGTGATGAAGCAAAAGTTTGAAATGTCATCAATGGGGGAGATGAAATTCTTTCTGGGATTACAAGTTGAACAACTTCCTGAGGGAATTTTCATTCATCAGACGAAGTACGTTCATGATATTCTAGAGAAATTTGGGATGTCAAGTTCTACTCCAGCTGCTACCCCACTTGCAACAAATCATGGGATTCACCCAGATCTCACCGGAGACAGGGCTGATGAAACTTTTTACCGATCCATGATAGGTTCTTTGATGTATCTAACTGCTTCACGTCCTGATATCATGTACCCAACGTGCCTCGCAGCAAGATTTCAATCTAACCCGAGAGCATCGCATATGATCATTGTGAAGAGGATATTGCGCTACCTGAAAGGAACTCCTTCATTGGGGTTGTGATATCCTAGGAAAGGCGACTTTACGCTGCAAAGTCAATTCAAAATCAACAACTGCAGGATGCCAGTTCTTTGGTCCTAGATTGGTTACCTGGCAGTGTAAGAAACAAACGTCTGTGGCGTTATCTACATGTGAAGCGGAGTATGTTTCTGCTAGCAGTTGCTGCTCTCAGATCTTGTGGATACAGCAACAGATGCGCGACTACGGTTTGCAGTTTCTTAACACACCTCTTTTTGTTGATAATGAGGCCGCAATAAATATAACAAAGAATCCAGTACATCACGTTAAAACTAAACACATAGAAATTCGTCATCACTTTATTCGTGATTGTTTTGAGAAAAAGTTGATACGAATTGAGAAAATCCACACTGACGAACAGAAAGCTGATTTACATACCAAAGCTTTTGATAAAAATCGGTTTAAATATTTGTTAAAACTGAATGGTATGAAGCTTCTTTCGGTGTCGGATGGCATTATTGGCGTTGATGAGAGTACTGTTGCGGATGAAGACGAGAAACAATCTGCAATGGTTTGTCGAATTTTTACTTGTTTTGGTATTTAGGGGGAGTAGATATTTGTACATAGTTATGTTTTCAGAAAATACAAAAATAGTAAAAAATGCAAAAATACAAAAACATGATAAAATTTGAAAAAGAGCTTGTGTATATAGGGAAAATGATAGTACATCGGCTAGACAATTACAGTATGCTAAAGATTTGTAAAGTATAAATGAGTTAAACAGTCTCACTAATGATGTGTTGATAGGTTTTCGCACATTTAGTAGATTTATTCGGGATATAAACCTAAATTTCAAACTTGTTAAATTCGTGGGGAACACTACTTGGATATATAGGTAACCCCTGAAATCTCGTTTGAAAGGTCTCATAATCTGATATACTAGGTCTTTATACTCAATGATGTCTGGGGTATTATTCCGGGACTTCTGCTGAACGGTGGTTCTGACCTAGTCCTTGGATAATACTTTATGCAAATGCTTATAACATAGCATTAAACCCTCAGCATGTCGATGAAACAATAAAATTGATAGCCGCTGCTGTTGTAAGCAAAAAAGATCCTCTAAAGGGGACATACCGTAAAGTCGAAGCTGATATCTCTCTGCGTATACGGAAGTATCGACCTGAGATCCCTCGGCCCTCGCATACCTAATTTATATACAGATATCATTGTAGTATACTCACCTGTAAGACTGATAATTGGGATTCTGGATACGGGAGTATATTCAAGAGGTGGGACACATGAATGAGCTTGTTCCTAAGATATCTAATTCGTATCCTGAGTAAATTGAAATTTGTGTGAGAATTTAAGATGGATCAGTATATCGACAATCGAGGTGAATTGTTTAAATCTGAGTATGAAATGTAGCTTAACGGTACTTGTGATTTGTCTGAAAAGCTGATATGATTCCCTAACACGCTCACCAAAAATTTGTTTGTAAATAGTTTACTTTGTTTACTTTCTGCAATTTAAGTTTTCTGTATTTCATTTCTTAGTTTAGATCACTTTATAAAATCCAAAAAGATTTTATTTCTGCGTTATTTTAGACAAACCAAAGTGGAGAGTTGATTGTTGGATTCTCAGATGTTTGAGGCAGATGCAGGAGATTCTGAACTGAAGAATGAGGAGAGCTTATCTTGATGGAGTTTGATTTATTGGATAGTCAAAAACAAGTTCATTAATTTGATACTTGTTATTTTCAGAAAATGTGTAAAATGTTGTTTTTCAAAATCAGTTTGATTCATCAAATGATCAACCAAGGTCATTAAATTGGACTTGGTAGATTAATTGAGTAATCAGGGTTATTAACTTGGACCTGAATACTTGAGTGGATTTCTAAAACTGATTGAGTTTGTGAGTTATTGTTGGAAAGATAGTTTGTAATGATTATTGGTTGAGTAACAGGATTGGACTTCATTATTCCCAACGGAAGCTAATTGTTAAAGCTTGAACCAGATATCTCAGATTCTAGCATATTGAGAGGGGGAGTCTGTGAAAGGGGGAGTCTGGATCAACGGTCAAAGGGAAGATTGAAGTTTAAAGTTTGAAGATAAAGATTGAAGAGAGTTTTTACAATGTTTGAAGATTGACAAAGACAAAGACTTGAAGCCAAAGACTTCATCAACATCCAAGGGGGAGTCTGTTGGTGCATTAAATGTCTGCTGATTACGTCTTAATCAAGTCTTGTGTCTAGATAGGTTGAATGAACACACAACTGGGTCTTAATTAGGGTTTTACATGTTTAATTAGAGAATTTCGCTTGAAAGGGTTTTTGTTTGATTCAAGCGAAATCAAAACAGGAGATTTCGCTTGAAGTGATCTTGTCTTGTTCAAGCGAAATCCTTCAGTCTATATATAGGAGAGTGTGTGTGTCATTTGAAGCGAATCTGTATGTATGTGTAAAGAGAGGTGATGTCGGATTTGTATCAGATTACATTGTAAAAGCACGTAAATCAATCAGAAAAGAAAGATTAAAAGGAAACTAGCTGTTATGACTTTGTTTACGTTGATTCCGCCTTCGTACTCAAAGATGAACTGCCTTAACTGACGTTTCGAGGTCGTGTAACGGTCCAACAGTGACAGGACATTTAAATTTTTCAGTCCACTAAATCCAGCGGTCCAATTAAAGTCAGTTGGTATTAAAGGGGTATCGGCCATTTGCATGTGATTTAAGAGGATCAATACAAGTTATCGGCCCAATCACAAATATTCATTTGATAGTGGGCTTGTGAAATTTGGAACAAGAGTTTTAAACCGGGTTTGATTAGTGGGCATCTAGCTTGTGGATTAAAAGTGGGATACAAACAGTTAGTGGGCCTCGTGTAAATTGAAATCTGTGGACTTTGAGCTAAAAATAATTTTTGAACCAAGTGGTTTAACATTGTGACATTCCAGCTCGCACGGTTTGCACCAGATCAAATAGTTTGTTGTTTCAGACCGCACCAGGAGATTTTAGGTTACCAGACCGTTTGAAAACAACTCCAGCTCGTTTGGAGTGATTTCAGTTCGTACGGATTGAGGATGTCCAAATCGTGGGATATTTCAGACTGTTTGAAATCGATAGTTTGTGAACTTTTTTTAAAAAAACCAAAACATGGATTCTGAAGATGAAATAGCGTATGTTTATTACGAATCTCAGCAATTCAATCCTAAAAAGAAAGAAGAAGAACCAGTTTCAAAAGAAGAGGCTTCAGAAAAAGCTCCAATCTTTGATCACTCATCAGATGAAGAGAGTGATGATGATAGTGAAGACATTCGAAAACTTAAACATTATAAAAGAGAATTTTCACCTGATAGGTATAATTTGTATTTTGCAAGTAAAATGGAAGAGATCAAAGAAAGACAAGCTGCGAAAAAGAAGAATCATAAGGCAGCAACTGTTAAAGAAAAGGTCAAACCTGAGGAAAATGTTCGAGTATTAAAGAAGCAGGTTAAAGAAATTCCAGCTATCAAGGTTGAGAAGGAAGCAGATGCTGAAAAGAAACTTGAGAAGTGTGAAAATTGTGATACTGTGAAAAGGCACAACAACAAATTGATTCATAACATGAACAGACTGAAAGAATCTTATGATGTTTTAAACAAAGCTATGAATCAATATAACAAGTCAAGCAATGAACAAGAGATAGCTATGAAGACACTCAATGGAGCGTTCATGACGAAGCATAAAATCATCAATAGTTATATTGAGAAATGTGCTGAACTTGAACAAAAATTGGAAACTCAGATGATAGAAACTGAGAGGGTAAACAGGTTATTGAAAAGTTATTCATGTGCTTCTTACGTGATTGACAAGATTTACCCTACAGTAGAAGGCATGGAAGCGTTTGAAGAAAAGAAATCCGAAGTAAAGGATACTGGTAAGAAACATAGTACCAATTATACAAAGTGTCCACCTCCGCTTGAAGAAGGATATTCTCCACGAAATCCTAATTCAGAAAGAGTCAAAAAGGCAACCAATTTAAAGTGGGAATTTGAACCTTCAGATGGATTGCCAGATAACATTGATGTCACATTCACATCGTCTGACACTGATCATGAGTCTGAGTTAATAAAGAAAGTGGTTGATCAGGTGTTGGATAAGGATGAGGAGTCAGAGTCAAAGTCTGAATCTGAGAGTTCAAGTTCATCAGTTGACAGTTCGAAATCATCAGTCAAAAGGGTTTACAATAAAGATTTTTTTGATGTCACAAAATAATTTGAATGACGAAACATTTAAAGTAGCATATACTTTGAATGACTCCGACAAATTATATTCTGATGAAGAATTTCCAATAAGAGGTGTTAAAACTGAAATGATTAACAAGGTTTTCAAATTAACAGATATTAATATTTCTGAAATAAAAGATGCAAATCTTACTGAAAAACCTAAAAAATACACTTCAAGAGTTCAACAAAGATTGAACAAGAAAAAAGGTTACAGTTCTGGTTCTGGTTATCAAAAGAAACCAAACCATAACAGTAATTTCAAAAAGAAAGGATTAGGTTTTATTCCACTAGAAAATCATAAAAATGAGAAAATTTATAAACCAAAAACAGTATTTGTTTCAGGTGCTTCTTCGGAAGAAGAAAAGGAAATAGCTTTCTGGAAACAGTCTAACAAGGAGTTTCTTGCTGAAAAGCAAAAGTTTGAGAAGACTGTGTTTGGAACCAAAAAGGAGACAAGAACTTGTTACCGATGCAAAGTAGTTGGTCACATCGCCCAGAACTGCCCAAAGGCAACCAACACACAACAAGGAGTATCTTCTAAACTCAAAGAAAAAGTTATTGATAAAACTGAACCACCAACTGAAAAATTTTAAATGTTTAAAAATTCAACATATGAAGTTGGTGAGAGTTCAACACGGTTTTACAAAAGAAGAGTGAATCTTAACAACCAAAAGTGGGTTGTTAAGAAATCAGATGTTAAATCTAGCGATGAGTTTGTTTCTTCGGAAGCAAAGGAGCCACTTTCTGGCGATGAATCTGACTCGTCAAAGTTAGAGGAGCCACAAGTTGAGCTAAAAAGTGATAATTCCGTTCCAACAATGGATGATGCAAATTTTCCACCATTGTCAAACGGAAACTTAAAGCAAAAAATTGGCAAAGTTGAGATTTCAAATCAATTCTTTTCTGAAAAGAAAGATTTTGATGTTGAAAAAGCCTTTAACCCTAAAGTTCTAAATATTTTTGGAAAAATGGTTGACGGAAGGTCAAAGGGGTAAAGGAATTCTATGAAAAGAATAAGAAAGAAAAGAAACCGAGTGATGATGACTCGGAATCACCCAAGGACCGTCAGGCTTAGGTGAATCTCTTTAACTAAAAATCCTGACTTGCCGGAGTTCCCAAGTTGGTAATCGTGGAGCATGAATCGGCATCATTCTTAAAAAATGTTTTTTGTGAAAAATCTTACAAGTGTTAACTTTTACAAGTGGTTGAAAGAACAATGTGATGAAACCCCATGATGTGTGAAATCAACAAAACTAATTTTCCGGAAAAACCATTTTGGTTAAAACAAACTTAAGTGTTTTGAAATCATAATGGGGAAATAGTTTGTTGTCAGGGGGAGTTCTGATTGTTTAAGCCAAGTGGATGGAGAATTGAAGCAATTCACATCAGTTTGTCATTTTATTTGTACAGTTTATTGCTTATTTTTTTCAAATTTTCCTTGAAAATAAAAAATTGAAACATATTTTTGATTTTAGGGGGAGTAAAAAAATTTTAGAAATTTTGAAAATTTGAAAAATCCAAAAACATGATAAAATCTATAAACCAAAAAACATCGAAAAATCAAAATAAGTTTTGTTGTGAAATAGAGGAAATGATAGTACATCAGTAGACAATCACAGTACGCTAAAGATTTGGAAAGTTAAAATGTGATAAACGGTCTCACTGATGATATGCCAGTAGGTTTTTACACGCTTAGTAGATTGTTTTCGAGATATAAACCTAAATATCAAACACTTACTTATTTCGTGGGGAACATCTCTCGGATATATAGGTAACCCCTGAAATCTTGTTTGAAGGGCTTTCTATTTCTGACATACTAGGTCTTTGTGCGTGATGATATCTGGGGTATTATACCAGGACTTCTGATTTTGCGGGAGCAATAGCCTAGTCCTCGTATAATACTTTGCACAGCTTTAATCATAAAGCCCACCCTCAGCATAAAAAATGATGAAACATTGAAAAATGTTAATCATGTGCTGTTGAAGAAAAGATTCTCTAAAGGGAACACACCTAAAGTCTAGCCATCATCTCTCTGATTTTGCGGAAGCAATAGCCTGAGCTCTCATGGTCTCGCATTACCCCTTACAGATATCATTAGTGTACATTCACCTGTAAGACTGAATATAGGAGTCTGGATATGGGAGTATATTCTGAGGTGGGACACGCGAATAAGTTAAGTCCATTAAAACACTAATCTCGTATATCGAATCAATTGAACTTTGTGTGAAAATTTATGTGGATCAGTATACTGACAATCTAAGTGAATCGTTTAGAACTTAAAGTGTTTAAAGCTCAACGGTGCTAGTGATTTGTCATAAACTGATATGATCCTCTTACACAAACTCACAAAAATATTGTCTGTAAATATTTCTTTACTGTTTTTCATTAGTATTTTTTAGCATAAATTTTGAAAATTCAAAAAATATTTTATTTCATCTTATTTTCGACAACTGATGTTGGAAAGCTGATTTTCAAAATTTCAAGTGCTGAACATGATGAACAACAGGGTTGGGAAAGTTTGTTTGGAATGAGAAATTATTTTGAAATGATTAAATGGCTCATTAATTTGAAACCAAATTTGTGTGTTACGAATACGAGTGGTTAAGCAGAGATTAAAATTGTTATATATAAAAATACCCAAAACATAAGATTTGAAAAATGAAGTAAAAGTTTGAGATAATTTGAACTGTTAGTTAATCAAGGTCATTAATTTGAACTTGATATTATTCATATCTACAAGTGGATTCTAAATTTGTTAAATTTTAAACAATTGTGAAATTTACTTTTAGGTAGAGTCTGTGCAGGAAAAAAGTTTTGGAAAAGCTAGGTCTCGACTCCTGAGAATATGCAGATTAGAGCCAGATTTCTGATTCTGTTGCTACGGAGAGCCAGGAGACGTGCCTGAACCTGTTAAAGCTGCAAAGCGAGATCCCCGTGTCTAAGCCTGAGCAGATTTTGAGCCAGGTTACGATCTTAGAATGAGAGCTATGTCAGATTGCGATCCCGGAACAACTTAAGGGGGAGTCTATTAGCAAAGGTGTTAGGACCGGTTTTGACTCCGAAACGATTGCTAAACGAACGTGAAACGTGCGGAATCCGTACACGAACGTGACCTAAACACACATGACGTAATATAAACGTGATTCTTTGATAAAATCTGATAAAGTACAACACCTGAATCACGAACAATAAACTTTCTCTCTCTATCTTTCTCTCTCTAGCCTCTAGCTCTTCAAGATGTGAAAATGACAAAAGTTCTAAATGAGAAACCCTAGAGATCTATTTATAGGCCAAGGGATTAATGAGGAATCTCATTAATTACAGTTATGCCACCTTGCCTTTTTGACTAACTAATTCTAAAATAACAATGTAACTCTCGTTTTCTTCAGTTTTCTACTACGGACTAGATTGACGGAGGCGATAGACAGATAATACACTAACAGAATCCCCCTTGGATATTGCTGTAGCCAATCTGTAGTCAAGCTCGTAGCGACTTTTCTTTCTCTTTTTCTCTTTGAATCTTCTCGAACAGAATCCCGGTGGATCTGTCTTCAGCTTCAGCTTCTCCTTTCTGTAGACTCTTTTCTTCATTAGGCTCCCCCTTTCGTCAAGCTTTCATGCTTTGGGATCGACACCTTGCTTTTCGATTACAAGCTCCCCCTTGCTTTGAGCTCGTCTTCAGACTCCCCCTTAGACTCAGCTTCCGGGATCGTAGTCTGGTACAACATCTGCAATCACTCAAACATTTATAAGTAACAGCATTTCAAATTTCAGCTATCCAGGAATTGTAACCTGGCTTACTCAACATTCTAAACAAACAATTTCCATAAATTTGGCAGTTTCATCGAATCGAATCGGAAACTAGCTCTATAACAATATAAGCATCCAAATCCCCCACAGTTAAACATCCAAGTCCAAATTAATGACCTTGGAGATATCACAAACTGTTTTTGATTTTTGATTTTAAAACTTCAAGTTTCAAATTAATGAACTTGTTTTATTTTTCAGAAACACAATCAGCTTACTTAGATTTTGAAACTCAGCATTCAGACATCAGTTGTCGAAAATAAAGCAGAATCAAAAATCTTTTTGTATTTTCTGAAAATATAAAGCAATAACGAAATATGTACAAACATATTTACAGACAATATTTTTGTTTGAGTATGCGACAGAGGATCATATCAGTTTTTGACAAGTCACAAGTACCGTTGAGCTTAGTTACACAGTAAGAATTAAACAATTCACTTAGATTGTCGATATACTGATCCACTTAAATTTTCATACAAACTTCAACTGATTCAGGATACGAATTATGTGTTTTAAGAACTTAAACTCATTCATGTATCCCACCTCTTGAATATACTCCCGTATCCAGATCCCAATATTCAGTCTTACAGGTAATTATAACACAAATGATATCTGTAAGGGGTTAATAAATTATGAAGAATCATGAGAGCTCAGGTCAGAACTACCGTTCAGCAGAGAGATCATGACTCAACTTTTGGGTGTGTCCCCTTTAGAGGATCTTTTTTACAACAGCATTGCTAAGCAATTTTATTGTCTTATCATATATGCTGAGGGTGATGCTATGTTTCAAGCATTTGCGGAAAGTATTATTCGAGGACTAGGTCAGAACTTCCATTCAGCAGAAGTCCCGGAATAATACCCCAGACATCATTGAGTATAAAAACCTGTATATCAGAATAAGGAACCTTTCAAACGAGATTTCAGGAGTTACCTATATATCCAAGTAGTGTTCCCCACGAAATAAGCAAGTGTTTGAATTTAGGTTTATATCCCGAAAAAGTTTACTAAATGTATAAAAACCTACCGACATATCCACGGTGAGATCGTTTAACACAATTAAACTTTCCAATTCTTTAGCGTACTGTAACTGTCTAATGATGTACTATCCTTTCCTCTTTTTACGCAAAACTCAATTTTTTGAATTTTATCATGTTTTTGACTTTTTCAAATTTTCAAATGTTTTTGTATTTTTCTAACAATATTACTCCCCCTAAAATGCAAAATCATATAAAGAAAATTTGACAACCAACACTGATAGCTTTATCTCGCCATCCATTTTCTGCTTATCGTGTTCTGATTTGCAGAAAATATACATACCCCCATGATTTACAACACATTGATATTTTACAATTTGAAAACCGTTTTTCAATCTGATGAAAATAATCATGTTTGTTCAGCCGTGAGGGTTTCGGCATATTCAATCAACACATATTTTTGTATTTTTTAATATTTGACAAAAATTAAAAACAAACATATTTTTGGTTTTTCAAATTTTTCAATTTTTAGAGTTTTTGAAATATTGTTTATTTATTTACAAAAAACATATAAACTTCCTGTTTCAACCAACACAGGATCCAGCAGCCTCCTCTCCTCGTTGTTCCAGGCTGCTCCAACCTCCATTATCACAATCTTTGAATTCCATGAGTACCTGCACAAACAAACTACTCAATTACTTGAACAATTTAGCCCAGGCCTGTTGAACCTTAGGCATTTCAACACAATAATTTTCATTCAATGCTGGAAATTCTTTGTCATTTTTCACAAAAACTTTCTCAATTTTAATTTCAACTTTCTCATCTTTTACCAAATCAACATGTTTCTTAACACTCCATGTTTGACCTTTTGGTGTTCCTCGTTTGTAAAAATGTGAAACTTTTTGAACATTTTGATTTTGAACAACAACTCTTGGTTTCCAAAACTCTTGAGGTTTTGTCATATCAACTGTGGTTTTCCAACTTTGTGTTGTTCTGAATCTGGGTGTGTGAGAATTCCAGGTCTGTCTTGAATCGAACCTGTTCGGGTCTGATTTCCAGTTTTGATTCGAATCAAACTTGTTTGTATTATACCTCCAAGTTTGTTTTGAATCAACTCTGGTTGACCTTTGTCTCACATTCTCATATTTTTGTTTCTCAGCATCAATCTTCTTTTTGTCAACATCCACAGATTTTAGATTAGGACACTTGCGTGCAAGATGTCCTTTTTTATCACATTTGAAACATGTTCTCATGGACACATCTTTGACCTGTGGTTGTTGCTTTTTCTTTTTAGCAAAGAACTCATCATTAGACTGTCTCATTTTAAGTTCTTTTTCTTTTTCTAAACTGCCTCCTTGAACAAAACTCATTTTTGCTTGAAAAATTGGCATTTCATTT
>JARYGA010021220.1:0-40209 GCA_030545235.1 Helianthus tuberosus
ATAGGTTTTATTAGCCAAATAAATGGCAAAAAGTTTGGTATTGCAACACTTTGACAACTACAAGAGTTGTTAATTGAAAATAAATCTTGAAGCAAAAGAATGGCAAAAGTTTAGTATTGCAATACATAATCTTGATTGTGAAAACTCGTGGCAAATAGTTTTGTATATGACAATATGATTATTACTAAGTAATTTTTATGCCATTTGAAATTGTACATCGTAATCTCATTGAAATCATCGTAAAACTCGTTAATGTGTTATTTAGAAATCCAATCGAGGATTATTAATAACTGTTTTTGAAATAAATCAAAACTTGTGTGAGTATTATATAAATCAAATCAATGATTCATGATAATACTTTAGATATCCTTCTAAGAATCTAACATATAAAGATATGGGAGATTCTAGGAGGATTTGGATAATCGAACATTGAAACAATCGTACACAAAATCCTAAAGTGATTCGGATAATGCTACACGAGTAATAAAATAAGAACACTTATATATAGGAAGTACCAGTGGCGTATCCACCATGTTCTTATTTTATTACACCAGTTTCGTTATCTAAATCACAACTACCACATAAACACATAATCGTCAATTTGTCAACAACTTGTAAACACGCATTAAAGTACACAATGAATCCAAATAAGGACACCAATATTAGCACTTTAAACATCCCATGTACGTTTAGCTATGAAGATAGATAAATATTACAGGGATCCGGTTCTCGTCATATTGTCTAGTCGCATACGCATTAAAGTACTCAATGAATCCAAACAAGGACTCCAATATTAGCACTCTAAACATCCTACAAGTATCGATTTATAAAGATAAGTTGATGCTAAAAGGATTAGGTTTCTGTCGTATTGAATCATTGTATCATTGTATCATAACATCCTAAAATCCTAATGGTGATTCGGGATAACGCCACGAAGGGTAATATAATAAGCACACTTATATATAGGAAGTACCAGTGGCGTATCAACCATGTGCTTATTGTATCACTCTAGTTTCGTTATCTAAATCACCAACAATCTACACATAAACCATAACCATCATGTCGTAAAGAACTTCTTAAAAACATCACTATGAAGATAGGAAGATCTAAGACTATACTTCAAATATCCTATAAGAATCTAACTATGAAGATAGGTAGATCTTTTAAGGATTTGGATAAACATCGTATTTGCATAATCGGAATAGTACGCATAAAAGCACTTAGTAAATACATATATGCCATACATTTGGAAAACAAATTGGTTACACATATGAATCACCCCAAAACATTTGAAAATGGTAAAAGAGGGGAACTATGTACTCACTTGGGATTGCGTATAGTTCTTGTTCAAAAGATATAACAAAGCTCAAAAGACCAAGAGTTCAAGTGTTGAAGCGGTTCCTAGTGTATCGGATACTATGTTAGTGAATCGACACCTAAATCGGAAGATCGGGTAGAATGAGGTCTCGTAAACCAAATGAGTATTGGAACTCATGTGATATGGTTTAACAAAGCCTACATTCTAAATTAAAACCTATCCTAAGTGCTTATGACCCGTTATGACTTGTTTAGGTAGCTTACGCTACTTTAACGCGTCATTTGCGCAAAAGCGCAAACGAGTAGCCTAACTAGTTCTATGAAAAGTATTATATGCCCTAACATGTTTAATAATCAGTTTATGTGGCAAAATTTAAGTTACATTTGCTTAAAATGAAATTATGCACAGAAAGGGCATTTTGGTCATTTTCCTAAGGCATATAAACTACCTATCATCCAACTAAGTAAACTAAGTGACCATAAGGTATAACCTCGGAAGGTTATTCCCTATACAAATATGGTCACAAAATATGTTTGGTCGGATCCTAACGATCGACCAAACGGGTCGGGTTCGAAAGTCTAAGCGGATGATTAGACCACTTAACTTACGATCCTAATTAAGCACGAAACTAAAAGTAACGAGTTAAACATGTTTAACTAAGTTAGAAAACAGGTTTGATATCAAAACAAAGTGTTTTGATACCCGAAAAAAGCTTCGTTGCAAAATACGCATAAATACGCATTTTGACCGAAACTTTGACTCGTCACTACGCCTAATCAACGGGGTAATCAGTAGGTATAGTCACAACGGACTATAACCATTGTGATTACGCTCACGTTGCAAAGTTCAAACGAACTTTGTGTTGACCAATCATGGTCAAAGAAGAAAGTTAAACACTGTTTGACTTTCATGCTTGAAATGCATAACCAAGCATGAAGGAGACTTACAAAGGGTCCAAGCTTTGATCAAGAACAAAGAAAACTGAAGAATGGAGCCTTCAACCAAGAAGGTATAGCTCCAATCAGATCCAAAGAGCAGATTTGAGATGAATGAGCAAGTTGGATTTGTGAAAATCTTGGGTTTATATAGAAAATCAAGGACCATTAGGATCATTCCACATGTTTTGAAGTATGATCTTGGCCATACACATGTAGCACATTGTTTTAAATACTAGGGGAACCCATAAACAAGCTCCAAGTATTGAAAAACCATGATAAAAACCAAAGAAACGGCTGCTGAAAGCCAGATTCAATGTTTCTGCCAGCAACAGCTGTCACGGGCCGCGAAGACAGACATACCAGTTTTCGCCCCAGGCGAGGACTTGCAGATCAGAAGTTTACAAGTTTGGCAGAACAGGCCCCTGAAGCTTAAAACTTGATTTTTGACGTGTTTAAGGCCCATTAACCCAATTTAAAGGCTCTACAAGGATGTTAAAGTATATGGGACATGAAATATGCTTGAAAATATCACGGGTGTCGGTTCGTTTGGTCCTACGGTTTTGTTGTTCGGTTAATTATGACGAAACACGAACGGACGTGAAAAACGATCCAAATTGCGCGACGAATGGTATTTTAACATTCCAATCACTAAAATAAAATATTTTAATGATTACAAAATTTTTTGGATGTCCGGATATGCTCAGAACATAAGATATGCGCGTAAATGCAAACTTATGCACTTTTTGATGCTTTTAGTCCTTGTTTGATCAAATAACTTTATTTTCGCATACTGAACCCCTCAAAGCCTATTTCTAAGCTATGCAAAGGATATTTATGGTATGTTTAACTTATGATCATGTTCTAGAGTGTACGATACTATACGAATCGGCAGACTCTTTGCAGTTTCACGCAAATAGTCCCTGCGATCGAATAAACTTGTTTTTGTCATACCAAACCCTTTAAAACTTATTTCTAAGTTATGTAAAGGTTATTTAAGGTATGATAAGCCTATGTCACTGTTTCAAAGTGTTTTTCGTGTTAAACTAATTACGTTTACGCATCAGTTTGCGTATAACTTTCCAGAAAGCGATTTAAAGCTTGAAATCGAACTAGAATCAAAACGTAAAATCGTCAAACACAAATAAACAAATATTGAGACCAAAACACATTGTTTCTTTGATAAATGATATTGTTCTATATCGTACAGAGTTTACGGAGCACAAGTGTCACAGTCTCCCCTACTTTAGGAAATTTCATCCCGAAATTTATTTGAAAGAGACCGCAAAGTGTAATTGAAACAACTAAAAGATGAGCAAATTGCTAGATCCCAAAGATGCGGAGCATCGTTTGGTGTTGGAATTTTTTTGGGGGATTCAAAATGTGATTTGCGATATTCAAAGTATCTCAAGGTATTCAACCCTTTGAAACTTGTGAATTTGAAAAAAAAAATGTCAACCAGTGTTCAAAAATTGTTTGGGTATGGCACTATGTTATACTAAGCTCTTAGTGTAATTCCTATCAAACAAAGGGGTGTATATTCAAGCCCTACACGTACACAGTTTCTAACGTTCCACGAGGTACATCCAATGTACCATGAGCATCTCATGCATAGGAGACGGGTCAACATACCTATGGCATCAAGATCGTCACCTTTAACACCATGATATACTCCCGGTCAGCTCGATTTGAGTTAATGAATGTACTCGTCGTCATCCATTGCAAATAACCACACAAATATCAAATAAGCATATAATCACATAGTGGTCCAAGATAACATAAAATCACCAAGTGATCTTAGCAACGTTCTGAAGAATAACACAATAAGAACACTTATATATAGAAAGTACCACCGGCGTATCCACCATGTTCTTATCACATCATACTCCTCCCGTTACCTTAATCACTCTAGATTTTATACCACCATACTTAACAAGGCTTACTATGATTCTCATGCGTCAGATCTCATAATTAAGTGTGCACCCATAATTACTCGTTTCGTCGCATGGTCCACATAGCTCCTCTTGTTAAGTGAGGGTAAACAAATAATAACGTCGAACTATCATCTAAATCAAATAAACATCGTCACAACATAACATCTGTCAAATCGAATCGTGTTTCATACTAGCAATGATAGCACTACTTGTCTTGCATACAACAAATTTAGTAGTAGGTATTTCATTCTAGTACAAATGTTTATATATGTTTCATATTAACCAAACAGGTAGAATGCAACATGTACTAATCATGCAATGTCATCATAATGTAAGCATATCGAGAAAATGTTTTCAAATCACGCGCTAGGTATGCTAAGTAACACACTAAGCAAAATGTATTTGAAAATTAGTGTACTAAGTACGTTGAGTCAACATAAGAAGCAAATTGTATTTATAATCATGTACTATGCATATTAAATAAACAAATCATGTATGTAATGCCATGATCACAAAATAGTATTAACTTGTTCATAGTATTCGTATCGATCTTGTTGCCAAGTTCGTATGAATTCACTAGAGTGCAATCATGGTATGCTATTTTACAAGATTTAGTTCCTAAAGAATGGAATCCTCAAAGTCAGCATGTAGTTGTAATCACACATAGTGTAATCACATTAGAGTTTGAAATTGGAAAATGAATAACAAGGATAAGATAGACTTCTTGAAATTTATATTGTCATTACAAACATAGTTGAAATATGTACATTGTTTTTGAAAATAAACAGAAAATATAGAGGTTCAAATGATCATAAGTGCTTGATCATTAGCTTGAGCCTCATTGACATTGAACACTCGTCCATTAGCATTGGCAAGCTTGGGGCAGTTTCGCTTGAAATGATTTAATTCACCATAATTGATGCATGCTCGATGGCAAGTCTGAGTAGGGGTTGCTCGGTTCTGGATACGACAAGTTGCAGCTAGATGTCCAAATAGACCACAGATTGTACAATGACAACAAGGAGAATTTGTTGCGTGATGATAGTTGCAATGATTGCACCGAGGTTGCTTTCCACGATAAAATCCCTTAAAGGGTACTGAGTTTAGTGGAATTGGTGCAGGAATTGCAAAATTCTTTGAAGTCTTGCGCTTCCTAGAATTTTTAGAAGATTCGGCCTTTGTTCCTTTTGAATTCTCATTAGTAGTTTCGGTGTTTTGTTTCTTGTCTCCTTTTTTAAATAACTTCTCTTTTCTAACCTGAGAGTCAGTTAGGATAGCGGCTAATTCCTTAGCCTCCCTAAGCGTTGCAGGTTTGCTGCCAGTGACAATGTCTTGGACAAGATCAGGTAGGCCATCAATGTATTTCTCAATGGCTCGATCCAAAGGTGTGACCATAGTGGGGCAAAGTAGGCTTAACTGTTCAAATCGGTCAGTGTAGGCACGGTTTTCCCCACTATCTTATTTTAGATGATAGAATTCGTTTCAAGTGCCCTTATTTCACTTTGTGGGCAGAATTCTTTCTTCATAAGATCTTTAAATTCTTCCCACGTCAGTGCCATTGCTATATCGGCACCTTGGTCTCTCATAATACCGTTCCACCAAGTGAGTGCTCTCATTTGAAAGACACTCGAGGCGAACTCCACCTAGCGCTCATTGGGACACTGAACATGGCGGAATGTGCTTTCTATACTCTCAAACCACTGTAGGAGCGCAGTTGCTCTGACCCATTAAACCTGAGTGGTTTAGCCGAGTTGAATTGTTTATAGTTACATGGCGATAAAACATTGTTGTTGTTGTTGTTATTGTTTTGGATTTGGTTGACTTGGGTCACAATGCCTGGGAGTAAAGTATCTAGATGCTGAGAAATCCTTACTGCCATTTCAGCGTTCCAAGTGGCATCGTGACGAGGAGGCATCTTGAAAGTATAGCTATAGTGAAAACCAAATAAGTTAGATTTATCAAATTGTTATGAGTTTGTAACATCATTGTATAGTGAAAACTTTGACTTAGTAAAATCTTGTTCATAGGTCTCGTTCTTGTACTTAGAAAATACAGTGTTGTGGATTTTGTTTTGAGACAAGAGTTGTTTGAAAAATAAACTTTTGTAATATTTATTGATGAGAGAATACAAACCAAGTTAATGGTTTGTGTTATAAATTCCATTACTGTTTGAAATTTATTGTTTTTAAGATAAAATGTTTTAAATTTAAATTTTAAAATAAAGAAACTTTGTGTTTGAAATTTTGAAAATTCTCATCCAAATGGTAAAAATTTGAAATTTTGAAAGACAAATGTAGTGTTTCGAATATAAAATAGGATCTCATAGTGTCATGAAATGAAATGAAATGAAATTCATTCAAATTCTCTTGAATCAAACATATCACCGAAGGTAATATGATGAAATAGTATTGTGAAAGGAGATTTGTTTCGATTTTCGTGAATAGAAAACATATTACCGAGGGTAATATGAATGAGTAGTTTCACAAAGGTCGTTTAGAAATCGTTCGACATGGTCAAGATGGATGGGTTTTTATAATGTTTCACGAAGACATGCTTTAGCCTATAAGTGAACACTCACCCTAAGAGTTCCCAGGTAAGAGTGACTGGTCTGAAAATGCGGATTTGTACGAACACTCTAGCCTTAGACAGAAAACTCGGGGTACAGGCATCCACCCTTCCAGATTGCATGTGTTCACATTATTAAAACCCAAGATTTCGATGAAAATGTTTGAGGAAAACATTTAAAAAAATCTTTTGATACAAATCGTTTGAGATAGAACATGTTGTGAAATATTTTGACGAAAACGTTTAAGAAAATATTTTGACAGATATTTCAATGAAAATGTTTTGAGAAAAACATTTTGAGGAACACCTTAAGGCATGAAACCTAAGGGTTCAGGATAAATCATCTAGGGCAAGATGATTTGTAAATCATAGAGTAGTCGTGGCACGAATAAGAATGAGGATTTAGGAAGGAGTTCCTAAGTCTACTCATGTTTTGGGTCCTAGGAAGGTTATAGACTATGTTAAAGGCATACTAATACCTAATTCCCTATAACCAGTGCTCTGATACCAATCTGTAACACCCCAATCGCGTAACACAACAACATGCGGCGGAAATATCGGGGAGTCACGTTACAAATTGCTCACAACTACTGGTACTAAATTGTTTCAATATTATTAACATCGTTTTACAAACAAAGAATACATGTAATTGTCTTTTGATTAAGAAGTCTAAGGCCCTGAATGAAGTCCTATGCGTTGCATGCTTGAATAGTTGAAAACCTGAAACATATGTGAAAAATAGTCCGCATAAAAATGTCGGCGAGTACATAGGTTTTACTAGCCAAATAAATGGCAAAAGGTTTGGTATTGCAATACTTTGACAACTACGAGAGTTGTTAATTGAAAATAAATCTTGAAGCTAAAGAATGGCAAAAGTTTAGTATTGCAATACATAATCTTGATTGTGACAACTCGTGGCAAATAGTTTTGTATATTGCAATATGATTATTACTAAGTAATTTTTATGCCATTTGAAATCGTACATCGTAATCTCGTTGAAATCATCGTAAAACTCGTTCATGTGTTATTTAGAAATCCAATCGAGGATTATTAATAACTGTTTTTGAAATAAATCAAAACTTGTGTGAGTATTATATAAATCAAATAAATGATTCATGATAATACTTTGGATATCCTTCTAAGAATCTCACATATAAAGATATGGGAGATTCTACTAGGATTTGGATAATCGAACATTGAAACAATCATACACAAAATCCTAAAGTGATTCGGATAACGCTACACGAGTAATAAAATAAGAACACTTATATATAGGAAGTACTAGCGGCACCATGTTCTTATTTTATTACACCCGTTTCGTTATCTAAATCACAACTATCACATAAAAACATAATCGTCAATTTGTCAACAACTTGTAAACACGCATTAAAGTACACAATGAATCCAAATAAGGACACCAATATTAGCACTTTAAACATCCCATGTATGTTTAGCTATGAAGATAGATAAATATTACAGGAATCCGGTTCTCGTCATATTGTCTAGTCGCATACGCATTAAAGTACTCGGTGAATCCAAACAAGGACTCCAATATTACCTCTCTAAACATCCTACAAGTATCAATTTTTTTTTTGGGTAAAGGGTTACCCCGGTGATTTTATATATTCACAAAACAAACGCACAAGTAGTGAGGTGACGCCCTCACTAGATCATTCATGAGACATGCCCCATGAACGTAAACCAAACCAAACCAAACCAAACCAAAACAAAAACATATACAAACGACTAGATAAAAATCTAGAAACACCAAAAGAAAACTAGTTAATCAGCCTCCATCGATCTTCATAGCATCGTCATGAATCTCCCAAGCTCCCAGCAAACGCCTGACATTAGCACACGACTTGAATTTCACTCCCATGAGTTTGTAACGAACAGTCTTTAAGATTATTTCACATAGGATATCAGGCGGTCTCGTTTGATTATATCGTATATGCCGTCGCCCCCACAAGAATCCGAGCTACAAAATTAGCAGCCGTCTTCGATCTTCGTCTCGCCATTAACCAGTTCACAATCGACATCCATTTGGGCTCTATTGTATCCATACCGACCTTTGTTCGAACCAAAGACCACACTTGAACAGAGATTTTACATTCAAAGAACAGATGATCATGAGAGTCGACATCCGCATAGCATAGGAGGCAACACATCATATTCATATTTTTCTTCCTATTTAAGCCCTAATTTATAAAGATAAGTTGACGCTAAAAGGATTAGGTTTCTGTCGTATTGAATCATTGTATCACAACATCCTAAATCCAAATTGTGACAACTCGTATATATCCCTGAACGTTTCGTTTTACTGTGTAATTTCATGTATGTTAAATGAATTGAATTTGGTGATTTATTTTATTTGAACGATGGTGTGCTTAGTAATGTGTAATGTGAACTATGTGAAACCGAAACCTGAAACTGAAATATTGGAATATGATATTTTGTGATCGAAGCATTGTAAAATATTATTCCGCGATACGCAACATTTTAATTAATTATTTCGGTTATCTTGTGAAACCGTCACTTAGTGCGAAACCGTTACCTACTAAAACCCAACCCAAGCTCACCCTCTCCCCTTCTTGCGCCAATTGTAGGCCCAACCCCATTCCAAGTCCCCTCTCCCCTTCTTGAAACCGTCACTTAGTGCGAAACCGTTACCTACTAATACCTTCCCTTGTGACCAGAAGGAACCCCCCCCCCCTGTGCAAATTGAAACCCTAGATCAGCTTCTTGATTCGCCTTCCACTTCCTCGTAGTCCCTTCTCTTGCTCCAAGGTTAGTATTCTTGATTGAATTGTGATTCATGGTGTGATTTTGGTAGA
This sequence comes from Helianthus tuberosus, assembly GCA_030545235.1. Lineage (NCBI taxonomy): Eukaryota > Viridiplantae > Streptophyta > Magnoliopsida > Asterales > Asteraceae > Helianthus > Helianthus tuberosus. Next base: position 9,587 of record JARYGA010021220.1, read on the forward strand.
AACATGGCTGTGAATTTTTAGTAACATGCTAGGGTTTTGATGTTATATGATTTACTTTGGTTAAGAATGCGATTTGTTGAAGTAATCGGAAGTATGTATGCATATATGATCATGGGCTGCGTTTTTATGAAAAATACGATATGTTATGGCTAGGGTTTTGTGATTTTGAGATGGTTAGATGATAATTGATTATTAACCTGTTGTGAGTTGTTATTAGGACTGTCAGGTGCATTATTAACCTGTTGTGAGTAGTTTACTTTTGCAATGTGCCTGATCATGTCAGACGTAGCATTCTAAATCTTATGCCATTCATGGAGGGTAAACTTCCGGTTAGATATTTGGGTGTTCCTTTGATATCTTCGAGGTTACGATACTCGGATTGCAATGTGCTTGTGGAACGTGTAGATAAAAGAATATCTTTGTGGGCGAATAGATTCCTCTCGTTTGCGGGTCGTTTACAATTAATTCTATCGGTTCTATCAGCCATGCACATCTACTGGTGCTCAGTGTTTATACTACCAGCAAGAATCATAAACAAATTGGAAGCTAAGTTTCGTGGTTTTCTTTGGTCGCAAGGTCCGATGCAACAAGGGAGAGCTAAAGTTTCTTGGAAAACTGTTTGTTTGCCTAAATATGAAGGGGGTTTGGGTGTGAGACGAATTAAAGAGATGAATAATGCCCTGATGGCTGGTCATGCATGGAGCATTATCACTAATCGGGAGTCTTTATGGGTCGCTTGGGTCCATTCTTATCGGCTAAAAGACAGAAGCTTATGGGAGTGTCGGCTTCAAAACAACAGTTGCTGGAGCTGGAGAAAAATAATTCAGGTTAGACCTTTAATACAACTGTATGTGTGGTCTAAGCTGGGCAATGGCAAATCCACTTCTGCTTGGTTTGATAAGTGGTGCGATGAGGGTCCTCTAAACCATATGATCACACCAAGAATGATAGCAAATGGAGGGTTTAATCTTAAATCTAAAGTGACGGATATTTGGATCAATGGGAGGTGGGGTTGGCCGATACAATGGATGAACCGAATTCGTGTTCTATCTAATATTGGCCCCTACAATCTTCGGGAGGATATGCAAGATAAAATATGTTGGAAGGTGGGAGATAAGATGATGGATTTTTCGAACTCGGTGGTATGGCAAAATATATTGGAAGGTGGGAGATAAGATGATGGATTTTTCGAACTCGGTGGTATGGCAAACCACGCGAACTCGAGAGGAGGAAGTGCCTTGGTCCGAGAGTGTTTGGTTCTCTCAATGCATCCCTAAACATGCTTTTCTTTTATGGCTAATTATACGGAGGAAGCTTCTCACTCAGGACAAAATTCTAAAATGGAGTCATGCGAGGAGGCGAAATATGAATATGATGTGCTGTCTTTTATGCTACAAAGATAGTGATTCCCATGATCATCTTTTTTTCTCATGCAATTATTCGACCCATGTGTGGTACCATATCCGTGCATATGCAGAAACGGAGAATGTTCATCCTGTTTGGAATGATGTTTTCACGGAGATGATTCAAAGGAAAGCGTCGAAGAGGATATAGCGAGTGTTGTTGCCAGGCTCACCGTTACTGCTGCTGCCTACTACATCTGGAAGGAACGAAATACCATGTTATTCCAGAATAATGCGAAACCACCAGACAAGTTAGCACAGGAGATACTTTCTACTGTTCGCTACAAACTAATGGGAATTAAATTTAAGGAATCGGCTCAAGTGGCTAGGATGTTGGAGAAATGGAACATTCAGGGGGACGACGACTATGACATGGGCGCTCATTCAAGCTTTCAGTTAGATAGTTAGCCGCTAGACTTGTGCTAGTTAGTAGACTAGTTGTGTTCTCTTGTTTTCTCCTCTTTGTTGATTTTGTGTTTTGGTTTACATAAATGGGGGGCTGTCCCATTTATGATCTAGTATGGAACCCTTCCATGCTACATGTTTTTTATTGGTTGTGAATATATAAAAACCCTTTACCCAAAAAAAAGAGTTGTTATTAGGAAGAGTTGAGATCGTTTACATGCTTTTTGGTGTTGTTTAATTGTAAAACTGCATGCTGATTGATGAAAACAGCCAACTTCAGTTGGCTGTAAACGGACCGTTATAAATCGAAAAATTGATTTTCTGAAGTGTAAATTATATGTTTTCAAAAAACGAATCAAATGGCACTGGAATCATATTTTTTCGAGGCTGTTGGCTATTTTTAAAGGTCTATTTTGTACAGCAGCAAAAGCTTAAACTTGGGTAGAATACGTACCTCGGTCCTCCTTGGGTAGGACAACAACCTTAAACTTACTAGACAAAACTCTATCATGAATTCCCTCATTTTTATATCGACTTAATCGCCGGGCCAATGGCGAACGGGTCATTAGTTAAACGCTATTAGGTCTGACAAGCCTCACACCCTGCCGCAGAGGACGGGAGTGGACTAATGTACTTGGGCACTGTCAATGATGATAGACATTGACGTAGGGCACATAAACATGACTTAATTTAGTAGTTGATATGGTAACGGGTCAAGTGGTTTACAACATGGGGAAGCCCCCGCGGTATATGGTTATGGGAATATGGAACTGGATAACTTTTGGTTTTCGAAACAACTTATGGTTTTTTTTGGAACAACATTAAAACAAACAACCAAGTGTGAACTCGCCAACCTTTTTGTTGACACGTTACCACATGCTTTGCAGGTCTTTAGGTTATTAGCTGGAGCTTGCGTTGGAGAAGGAGTCGTTGTGGGATATGAACCGATGTGTGTTCATGATAAATTTTATGAAACTTCAAACTTATATTTTGGTTTTGAACTTTTGCTTCCGCTGACTTTTTATTTTGGTTTTGGACTTTGGTTGGGTGAACTTTAAACGTTTATTTTGCTATGGTTTTACTTTACCTTACTTAAAGTTTATTATGATTGGTGGTATGATCCTGGTCAGTCACACGCCTCGCGGTAATACTCCGCTTGTGGATTTTGAGGGTGTGACACTAATGGTGATTCGGGATAACGCCACGAAGGGTAATATAATAAGCACATTATATATAGGAAGTACCAGCAGCGTATCCACCATGTGCTTATTGTATTACTCTAGTTTCGTTATCTAAATCACCAACAATCTACACATAAATCATAACCATCATGTCGTAAAGTACTTCTTAAAAACCTCACTACGAAGATAGGAAGATCTAAGACTGTACTTCAAATATCCTATAAGAATCTAACTATGAAGATAGGTACATCTTTTAGGGATTTGGATAAACATCGTATTTGCATAATCGGAATAGTACGCATAAAAGCACTTAGTAAATACATATATGCCATACATTTGGAAAACAAATCGGTTACACATATGAATCACCCCAAAACATTTGAAAACGGTAAAAGAGAGGAACTATGTACTCACTTGGGATTGCGTATAGTTCTTGTTCAAAAGATATAACAAAGCTCAAAAGACCAAGAGTTCAAGTGTTGAAGCGGTTCCTAGTGTATCGGATATTATGTTAGTGAATCGACACCTAAATCGGAAGATCGGGTAGAATGAGGTCTCGTAAACCAAATGAGTATTGGAACTCATGTGATATGGTTTAACAAAGCCTACATTCTAAATTGAAACCTATCCTAAGTGCTTATGACCTGTTATGACTCGTTTAGGTAGCTTACGCTACTTTAACGTATCATTTGCGTAAAAGCGCAAACGAGTAGCCTAACTTATGGGAGTGAAGTTTAAGGACACTGTGAAGGTGAGGGAGCTGCTTCGTGCTTGGGAGGTCTATGATGCTCGATTGATTGATGATGGCGGCTGACTAGTTGTAGAATTTTTGTTGGGGTCCTTTCTAGATTAGTAGTCTAGTTGTTTTTGTCTTTGGGTGTCTTGTGTTTCTGGTTTACTTTCATGGGGGATGTCCCATGTTTGAACTAGTATGGATTCTCCATACTACTTTTTTGTATTGGTTTTGTTGATATATAGTATCACCGGGATAACCCTTTACCCCCAAAAAAAAACTAGTTCTATGACAAGTATTATATGCCCTAACATGTTTAATAATCAGTTTATGTGGCAAAATTTAAGTTTTTTTTTGGGTAAAGGGTTACCCCGGTGATTTTATAACATACCAAAATAATACAAGTAGGAAGGCTAACAATACCCCCTAGTTCTCTTAGCGGCATACCACTAAAGAGTAAACACATTAACAACCAAAGAGAAACAACCAAACTAGATCATAACATAAACTATAAACATTGGTCTTCAATCTTCATCCAAGAAGTCTTCCTTATCCATCTTCTACTCCTCCAGAAAGCGCTTAACATTGGGTGTTTGCTTGTACTTGAAGGAAATTAACTTTGTTCTCACAGTGCTAATAATACCATCAACAATCTACTCAGGAGGTCTCAACCGGTTACTGAAAAAAATCCGAGGTTTACAAATGGTAAATTTAGGATGCATGGAGGTTCTCTGGGCGATTTTGGCGACCTTGGCAGTCTCGTGAAACCCTAACAGACTCTTGCTCATCCTATTCTCGATTGATCTTGGTTATCATCTTAGGATTTTCCAATCGATCCTTAGAAGATAATCAGTTGAAATCAGATTAGGATTTTCTTTTTAGGGTTTTGTTTTTCTTTGTTTTCTTGATTGTCGAAGGGGTGTGCGGCTGCTACTTAGGGTTCGGCAACCCATTTTCATCGGCGATATATATTCAGGTTTCGGCAATTCATCGGCAATTCATCTGTGGCTGTTGTTATGGATGATCAGAATGCAGATATATCAGACGTTCTTTCGAGGAAGATCAAGAATATTGACGGGAAACTATTTGAGCCAAGACAAACATCCATCATGGCGGCTAGGGTTTCTGGACTGAATAAAAAGGTTGAACACGTTAACGGTCGTTCTGATTCTCCTAATCAGCAATATGCTAAGGTTTTTGATAAACAAAAAGTAGCTTTTGTGCTTCCATTGAATGATGTTAGTCCTAGCTCCCGAGCTAATTCTCAACATCAATCGTACGCTAATGTTGTGTCAAACAAACAAGCTGATCAGGGTGGTGTTAAGGTGGATTTTGGTTCGAAAACTCAATATCAAAATCAGAATGTTGATAATTCAGCTAGGAATGCTAATGAGTCGGTTGATCAAGTCCCTAATATTAATTTTCGATCATTAAAGTCGGATGTCTCATTGGATGGAGTGGATGTTGTCCTACCAATCGAATCTGTTCGTCAGGTTAATAACAGGTTAGCGAATACTCTTTATGGTTACTTCCTGGGGGATAGAATTGCTTACCCGGTTGTTGAATACTTTTTGAGAACAAATTGGAAGAAACATGGTCTTCAGAAAACTATGATGAACTCGAATGGGTTTTTCTTCTTCAAGTTTGAAGACAGAAAGGGTATGAATAACGTGCTTGAAGGGGGTCCGTGGCTGATTCGTAATAAACCACTTTTTCTCAACACTTGGTCCCCTACAAGTACTCTTAAAAAAGAAGATATTAAAAAGGTTGCGGTTTGGGTGAAATTGCATGACGTTCCTCTAGCGGCGTATACTGATGATGGGTTAAGCATGTTGGCGTCTAAAATTGGTTCTCCTTTGCGGTTGGATTCGTATACTAGTGATGTGACAACTCGAACCCTTGATCATGATCATCGAGAAACGAGCATTTTATTAATGCTCGTATTCACTATTATTATTTGTTTATTATTGTTATTATCGTCATTATTTTATAAAATAGTAATAATCCATGACGAGAGTTTCGATTATTTACGAATAAGTTAATATACCGGGTCAGTGTTTTATTAACGGGTTCACACACTTGGGCTAGGCCCAACCCCACTCCCTAAACCTAAACCTAAACCCTACCTATTTAAACCCCATTATAATCTCTCACCCTCTTTCTAATTCAAAAACACAAAACCCTAATTAACTAAGCTCAGCCGCACACCCCCAAAGCCTCTCCCTCTCCTGTCCGATCGAACTTCCGGCGAACACGAACCGATCTCTGGCGACCATCTCCGGCTACCACTATATACACACCCACACACAAACCCCTATTCTCCTCCCTTCTCTGATATCCTGAACGATAGCCGCACCACACCCACCTCCTCCTTACCTGATCGACAAACGACCGACCACCACCACCACCACCGTCTCTGGTGGTGGCACGACGACGGAGCAGAAGAGAGAGACACAGAAGTAGAGAGAGAAACAGCGTGAGTGCCGTTTTCCGGCGACAATCCGCCATCAGCAGCGGAGCCGCGGCGGCGGTGGAGCTGTTTTGTTTCGGCGAGATTCACATGCGGGAATCGGGCTCTGATTTTGGCCAGCGGGCGCCGACGACGGAGAAGACAGCAGCAGCAGCAGCACACTCACCCCTACTCACGCATAACTTGTTGGAAAGTATGTGCTTGCCCTAAATATTCTTACATTTTGAAGTTCCTGAATTGATGTACTTGTAAATTGTTTTGATATTTAGGGAGTTTTATTTATAAATAAGATTTGTTAAGCATTTGAATCTGAGATCTGTTGGCAGTGTTTGTTTTTGCATCTTCTTGTGACCTTAAAGGTATAAAATGAAAGCATGAGCAGGTGTTTGGTGACAAACTGCTCGTAGACCTACAATATGTTTGATTGACTATATGAATGCAAAATTTAAGTTTTGACTAGCAGCATTTCTTGTGGATATGTGCCTAATGGTAGGATTTTAGTGAATGGAATTTAAAAGTGTAGTTTGTAATGTTTAAGCGTCAACTGTTAATGTGACTATGGGGATATTGTTCATATTGGTTTAATTGGCTTGCTCTAAATAAGATTAGAAGTATGTTTTTGGGATAATGAGTACAATCTGAATGCTTTGAATGAGGATTGAGATGATGACTAGGGGTATGTTAATCTGAGATTTATGTTTGCATCATTTTGGTTCATGCTTTTGTGCAAAAAGATGTTGTTAACTGTTTTAGATAATTGGTTAAATAGGAGTATGTGTTTCTTTTAGTGATGTCTGATGATGATAATAAGATTTTAATAAAAGTCTCATGACAATCGGTTGTGTGTTTGAGTGATTTTTGGGTTTTAGTTGCTATAAATCATAATTAATTTGATGATATGTTTTGATGGAAAGTTATAGTGCTAGACCTATTTTGATGAATTTGATGAACTGTTTGAATGTGATAAGAATATTTGAATTAAGGAGCATTGATCTGAATTCAGGAGGGTACGGTATAGGAAACATGTTAATGAAATCTGATTGGATAGTACCATTCGAAGGATTGTAGAAACATCAGCAAAGGTTGCGAGTCGAAACCCCTACGGTTGCGACTCGAGACCATTGAACGACTACTCGAAACCAGGCAGGGCGCTTCAGGAGTCGAGACCAGCACAGTTGCGACTCGAGATCACCTTGTCTCGACTCGAGACGGGTCTCGAGACCCCTACGGTTGCGACTCAAATATGCACTACTCGATGACTTCGGCTGCAACTCGAAATCGCTGGGTTGCGACTCGAGACCTCATAGTCTCGAGTCGAGACCACCTGGTCTCGATTGGGCTGCTTGACTTAGTTATTGGGCCACAATATGTATTGACGTACTTGGACTGTGTGTTTAACTTTACTACATGCTGCTACTGGTTGACTGTTTACATGATTAGGACTGGCCCAATAACATTTGTGTGCCTTATGTACTATGTGTAAACTAATATTTTGGACTGTGTGCTGGTGTTAATATTTAATTGTTACTGTTTAACTGTTTACATGCTAGGATAGGCCTAATACCGTATATGCTAGTATAACATGCATGCTATGTGTTAGATTACGTGTAGGATTATACGTGACACTACTTGCATACGAACCTAACGAATATTAATAACCATAATAGGGTATGGTTGGCCAACGTAACACGAGTAAATTAACTACCGAGCAAAGCAAAGGTGAGTTCACTACTTTTTACTTAAAGCATGCGTTCCCGGTGGTTGGGAAACGGAACAAAACACTTTTCCTGGTTTGGGATTGCTTACTATCTCCTTGTGCGGGATACGGTATTTCTATCTCCTTGTGTGGGAAACGGGTAACAACACTATCCCCTTGTGAGGGATACAAACTTACTTTTCTTCCCTTGTTACTGGGATACAAACTTACTTTTCTTCCCTTGTTACAGGGAACAAACTTACTTACTTCCCTTGTTACTGGGAACTCTTGGTTAATTACGGTTTATACGGAATGCAACGAGCAACACTAAACGAAACTCTATCACTCAAGTCCCTACCATTTAATACCGATTAGTCGCCGGGGCCTGGCGAACGGGTTATTAGTTAATAGCGCTATTTAGGTGTAACCAGCCTCACACCGACCCTTGTTACTGGGAATGGGAGTGAACTAATGTACTCTGGCAAACCGTCAATGATGATAGAACATTGACAAACGGGGCACTGCGGAAACGTACGGTTAAGTAAGTATTCGGTATTAGAAAAACAGTTTCGTCGCTTACCTATGGGGTAGCTCCCCATCGCATGTATAAACGGATAAATTAACTGGTTAAAACAAGTTTTTGGAATTAAAACTGAGAAACTACAAACACGTGAACTCGCCAACGTTATGTTGACACTCTACTGCATGCTTTGCAGGTTGCTCGCTAACAACTCTGGACGGACGTTGCAATCGGATGGAGTGCGTGGTTCGTAAGTAACATGATGATAAATTTGTGGTTTCAATTATGATGCGTTTTCTTTCCCTTTCCGCTGTGAACTTAAACTATGTTTTGAAAAATTTAAATTAGGTCACTAATTATGCTACTGTTATAACAATAACTAATCCGTTCAAAATAATTAGTGGCTAAGATCCTGGTCGTCACATGCCTCGCGGTAATACCCCGCGTGTGGATTTTGAGGGTGTGACAAGTGATATGTGCAACGAGGCTTGGGGACGAAGCAGCTATGCTAGGGCCCTCGTTGATATCTCTGCTGAACATGATTTTAAAGAGGTCCTAACCATGGCTAATCCTGAGTTGGATGAGAACAAGTATGTTAATGAGACTATTCGTGTGGAATTTGAATGGAAACCCCCGAGATGTGCCCACTGTTGTGTATTTGGGCATGATTCTGAGGAGTGTCCAAAATGCATTCGATCGACAGTGAAACCTCCTACATACAGTCCGAAAGTAGATGAGGATGGTTATACGGAAGTCAAGACAAAGAAGAATGTAAAGAAGAGCGGTTTTCAAGTTAACAATCAAAAGTCCAAGTTTGTATATAGACCTGTGGATAAAAAGAAAAAGGCAGTGAGTTCTTCCTACATGAATGCGCGGTGCACTAGTTCGTCCAAGGTTCAAACACACAATTCGTTTAGTGCTCTTGGGTTTGTTGGGGGGAACGGGGGTTCCTTCCAGGGGAGATATAAAGGGGGACGTGAGCTAAATGAGGAGTCTGACGATGACGAGGTAGAGGTTGTATATGATGAAACGAATGAGTTTAGGACATCGGGTACACATCCTACGTCTTCCAGTACAGGGGCAAGCACCTCTCACATAAAGTTGTCCAATGGATAGGTGGCTTCTGTTTCATGCTAAGGGGCTGCCGTTTGGTAGCAATTTCATTTTTGATGATGGCGGTTGACGTCGTTTTGTTTGATTTTTTCGTTTGTCTACTAGTTAGTCATTATTATGATTGTAGTAGGCTAGATTGAGGTGGTAACTTGGTTTGTTGTTTTTTTGCTTACATATATGGGGCATGTCCTGTATATGAACTAGTGGGGAACTCATCCTCACTACTTGTACTTATTTGGCGGTTGTCTATAATAGAATCACCGGGGTAACCCTTTACCCAAAAAAAACCGGTTACTGAAAAATCTGGAATTTCTTTCACTCCAAATCGCATAAGCCGCGGCCGCAACAACCAGTTTACTAGCAACAGAATAAATTGCTTTTGATTTAGCTCTAGAGATCAGCCAACTAGAGATATCATCCCACGACTCTAGCACCGAATTCATGCCTACTTTATGCCGCACATTGTACCACACTGATTTTGAGTAGGAACATTGGAAAAACAAGTGCTCATGCGTCTCTAACCCTGCATAACATAACAAGCAGCACATCTGATTCATAGAACCTGTACCTAAATGGTTCCACCGCATAATACAGTCTTGTCTCCAAAGCTTCTTCTTGAAGATAAGCCAACACATGAACGCTACAAATGCTTAAAATGAAATTATGCGCAAAAAGGGCATTTTGGTCATTTTCCTAAGGCATATAAACTACATATCATACAACAAAGTAAACTAAGTGACCATAAGGTATAACCGGAAGGTTATTCCCTATACAACTATAGTCACAAAATATGTTTGGTTGGATCCTAACGATCGACCAAACGGGTCGGGTTCGAAAGTCTAAGCGGTTGTTTAGACCGCTTAACTTACAATCCTAATTAAGCACTAAACTAAAAGTGACGATTTAAACATGTTAAAACATGTTTAACTAAGTTAGAAAATAGGTTTGATATCAACACAAAGTGTTTTGATACCCGAAAATAGCTTCGTTGCAAAATGCGCATAAATACGCATTTTGACCGAAACTTTGACTCGTCACTACGCCTAATCAACGTGGTAATCAGTAGGTATAGTCACAAGGGACTATAACCATCGTGATTACGCTCACGTTGCAAAGTTCAAATGAACTTTGTGTTGACCAATCATGGTCAAAGCAGAAAGTCAAACACTGTTTGACTTTCATGCTTGAAATGCATAACCAAGCATGAAGGAGACTTACAAAGGGTCCAAGATTGGATCAAGAACAAAGAAAACTGAAGAATGGAGCCTTCAACCAAGAAGGGATAGCTCCTATCAGATCCAAAGAGCAGATTTGAGATGAATGAGCAAGTTGGGTTTGTGAAAATCTTGGGTTTATATAGAAAATCAAGGACCATTAGTGTCACACCCCGACCGCGTATAACATGCAACCGCGGCGGAAACATCGGGGAGTGTTGTAACAGAATTATTGTTTCACAACCACGGTATTTAAAGTTTTGTTTTATTTATAAACAAAAGGGGTTACTTTGTCTTAAACAACTGGAACAAAGAGTACATCACATAATTTAACTAGTTCTAGCTTCCTTTTATGTCACTAAGGCACAGGTCCGCCTAAGTGTGTCTCGATCGTCCTATGCAACAGCTCCTGAAACACATGTGAAAATAGGTACGTCAGCATAAAAATGCCTGTGAGATACATAGGTTTTATTGCTTTAGGATTCATGACTTATAAGTTTAAAGAAAAGGTTTAACAAAAGTAGTCATGAACCTTGTAAAAATGTTTTCGTTTTATAAATCATATAAAAGTCGATAAGGAAATAAATGATATAAAAGAATATGTATAGTTAAATAAATAACCAAGTAAAATGAATTTGTATAAAATGTGTTGTTTGTAAAACAATGTTTTGTAAAGATATGTTAATTTGTGTAAAATGTAATATGTCAAAATTGAAATGGTTTAAATAACGCTACGATATGTAATATCATAAAAGCACTTATATATAGGAAGTATCAGCGGCGTATCCACCATGCTTTTATCATATTACACACGTCTCGTTACTTAAATCACTTACCCTAACAAACCACCAAAATGTCATGTTTAAACCAATTGTCAAATGTTTATGAGTAAACCAAGTCTATTGTCAAATGTAAACCATGCAATGTATAGAAAAAAACCATGTATGGTAAGTAAAAAGTACCACATGTAAAAAGTGCACAAAACAAAGTTTTTAAAATAAATCAAAGTTATGTTTTGTAAAATGAATGCATGCTTTATTGATACAAACACTTAGGGGCTGTTTGGTAGCCTCTGAATGGTCATTAAGAGGCTACCTCTTAATGGAACCATTAAGAATTTTACGAATGAGAAGGTAGAAGAATGTGACATGTGATGATTTACCATTCAGAGGTTACCTCTTAACCATTCAGACTTAAGGTTACCTCTTATTCATTCAGAGGTTTTAAACCATTTAGAGGTAACATCTAAATGGTCATTAAGAGGCTACCAAACAGCACCTTATGCGGTATGTTAAACGTATACATTCAAGCCTTGAGACTGTAGGATAACCTTAAAGTAAAGGTTATCAAAATGTTTTCGGATTCAGTCATTCCTTACATCCAAACAAACCTAGGATGACAGGAATGGGAGTTGTCAAGTCCTATGGTACCACTACTTACTACCGAGCGGCGTAGCTAATGTTAATGAACGTATTTTAGTTTGTTACACAAACCAAATGTCATACCAAATGTGAGCATGTTTTATGAAAACAATGTACCTAGTATGCTAAGTAAACATACAAGGTAGAGATGTAAAACAATGTGTTCATATGCTGAGTAAACATATGTAACAGAAAATGTAATGTAAAACAATGTGCTAGCATGCTAAGTAAACATACATAGCAAAAGAAATGTAATGTAAAACAATGTGCTAGTGTCACACCCCGACCACGTAAAACAACAAATCGTGGCGGAAACGTCGGGGAGTGTTGTAACAGAATTATTGTTTCAAACCATGGATACAAGAGTTTCGTTTTATTGAATATTAAACATTGTCTTAAATTTAAACAAGCAATTCAAACATAGTTTATCATCGTTATTAAATCACTAAGGCCTCGTCCAGTCCTAAGTGAGCATGCATCCTATTCGCATCGCAATCAACATTAAGCAACTTCACCTGAAACATATGTAAAAACAAAGTCAGCAAAGAAATGCTGGCGAGTACATAGTTTTTGTGTGAGTATCAGATTCATGGCTCGTTTGTATGTTGAAACAACTTGTACAACTTCGTTAATTGATATTAGAAAACCTTATTTTGTAAAATGTTTGTATTGTAAATGAATAACCAAGTCAAAATAGATTGGTCATAATTTATAACCCTTGCCATGAATCTTAACCCAAAACATTTGTTTATGTAAACCAAATCATAAATCGTTCTTATAATAAAACTCGTATGGTTTATATAGTTTCGTAAACATCGTTGTGTAATATTGTTTAACTCGTTCTCGTTATAGAACATCGTTAATTCGTTTAAATCGTTCCAACTCGTTCAATTCATTCACTCGTTTAAATCGTTCTCGTTTTAATTGTGAAAACTACTTTTGGTCGTCTTGCTAATAACATTCAAAACTTTGTGACTCGTTCATCGTTCAACTCGTTCTTGCATTAACAAACCTCCAAAGGGTAAGTTAACAATCATCAGATTCAGTCGTTACCCACCTAACCCACACATAACCATGGGTCCGGTCTCATAACGGGATTTGTCGGATCCTATGGTACCATAACCTAATACTGGTCGGCTTGATCAATGCTAATGAATGTCATTCGTTATGTAACTACCACCAACAAGTTCGTTCACATTATCGAAATCGTTATTATTTTAGTATAAACCATCTCAATCGTTTTGAAACCATTGTTAAATATCGAAATCGTTTTGATACATATGAATCACCCCAAAATAATCGAAAATAGCAAAAAGAGGGGATCTATGTACTCACTTTATTTTGCAGGCGATTCCGAATACGCAAGTCAAGATTAAAGTGTTTGATAATAAGGAAACTCAAGTTGTCCTAATAAATCGTACAAGAATAATGTATCAATATTGAGGTCGTATAGTGTTGACGGGATTTAGTATTTATTGTATTTGATAGTGTTTAGATTAACAGAAGGATCTTGTGAATTATATGTTTAGAGGGCTCGGAAAAATAATCATGATATAGAGGAATTATTTATGAAAAATATTTATTTATCATAAATAATTAAATTGCAAAAAAATGTACAATCGATTTAATATAAACATTTGTAATAATAAATCAAATATATTTAACTAGTATCATAATTAAATATAATGATTATTGGCAAAATATTGTACAAGTGATATAATTAATTTATATCATAATAATTAAAAATAACATTTTTAATTATTGAACTTGAATATTACTGATTTAATTATATAAATATTGAAATTATATAAAATATCAGTAGCAACATTATTTTGTAAAGATCAACACTTAAAATAATTAATCTGAAAATTTCAGAATTTAATTCCTAAAAATCGATTTATTATTAATTATTTAATAATAAACTGTTTTAATATTGTAAAAAATAGTTTTATAAATAAATTGACTAATTTCACATTTTTAATAAAAGCAACACTGGTTAATAATCTTATAAAAATTATTAGTATGTTGAAAATATTAAAAATGAAACGATTAAAAAGAAATGCAGACCCCTGGGTTCGAACCCGGGTCTGTACTAAAGGCAAGCATACACACAACCACTAGGCTAACCTGGTGGTTTGTGTTTATGTTTAGTTTAATTAAATTAAATACAGAAATGAATTTAGTCATCTTCCCCAAATAGAGTCAACAGAAAAGTCAACCCTCGCAATTCATGATTAAAACTGGTTTATAATTTAATTAACTTTGGGGAAACATTGTATAAGCATAAATGAACTAATTGAAACAATAAAAACGAATCGGTATCGGCTGGAACAGTGAACCGACTAAATTCCGGCGAAAAAGTGAGTATTCCGGCGAGTTGCGGGTTTTAATCCGACGATTTCGGGTGTGTAAGTGTTTGTAAATGGTGTGGAATGTTGCTAGGAATGTAGGGAACTTAAATACACGAAGTTTGGATCTCAGATTCGACACAAATTAGTGGATTTGATCTACTTTTATTTTTTTAAAAATTCTTTTTCTTTTGAGTGTTTTGGCACCATAATGTGTCGTTTGAATGATTAGAATTAGTTGGGATAGGTTGGGAATCATGTGGGTAACTTTACAGGTAAAAAAATGGATTATAATCGATTTTTGGTGATTTTTTATGAGATCCGCGACCTGCTGTTGCTGTTTATATATTTCAGGTCGAATTTAAAGTGTATATTTATATTATACTATCTAATAAAATTCACAACCAAGCTGGTAGACCAGCTGGTTGTACGCGTGTGTTTAGTGCGGAGGAGCGCGGGTTCGATTCTTGCTTGGGCCGGTTCGATTGGGATTTTATCCCATTTTTTGTTTTCAGAGTTTAATTAATTAAAATAATTAAAATTCTAATTTGTATATATAAGGAATTAAAGTCTATAACTTTCAGCTCCTGTACAGGAGGATAAACTGGTTAAGACACTTCGGTTTCAAACGCAAGGTCACGAGTTCGAATCCCATACACAGCCGATCCGAAGGGGTTTTCCCCTTTTTAAATCGATTTTTGGGATATTTACACTTTGGTCCCTGTAGTTTGATAATTGGCAGATCTGGTCCCTGAGGTTTCAAAATTGACACTAATGGTCCCTGTAATAGTTCAGTTAAATATGCTAACTGAGTTAAGTTTAAAGAAGGAATTCTTTGTATGAAAGTTAACCAGGAATTCTCATGTGGATATTACAAACCTAGCTAAGGTATGTAAGGTTGTCTTTCGTAATTGGGCTTGGACGTCGAATGGTGATTTGTGTGATCGAGGTACTAGAATTATTTTGGGTTGGAATACGGATGTTGTGGATATCATGGTTTTGTCGCAAGAGGACCAAGTTATTCATACTCAAATTCATTCTAAACTTGATAATAATACTATTTTCTGCTCGTTTGTCTATGCTAAGAATACATATCAGGAGAGGAGATGCCTATGGGAAAATCTGTGTGTGCATAAAAGTTTTTGTCATGATAAACCTTGGATTGTTATGGGGGATTTCAACTCGGCTCTCCATGTGGAGGATCATTTATATGGTCCGTCTACTGTGTCCATCGGCATGCGAGAATTTCATGAGTGTCTTCAACACACGGAACTTGTGGATATTAAGGGCCATGGGTTGCACTATACATGGAACCAAAAACCAAAGAAGGGTATTGGGTTGTTAAAGAAGATTGACCGGGTCATGGGGAACTTGAAGTTTCTGGAGATGTTTCATGAAGCGTATGCCCATTATCATCCTTTTCGAGTCTCGGATCATACCCCATGTGTGCTTAAAGTGGCTAACTCGGGTAAGCCGAAACCGAAACCATTCAAATTCGCTAATTTTATTACTTCGAAACCAGAATTCAGGATTTTTGTGGAGCAAGAGTGGAAGAAAAGTATTCCGGGGGTCGCTATGTTTTCGGTGACTAAAAAGCTTCGAAACTTGAAACCTTTAATGCGGAAAATTCTGTTTCAACAGGGAAATTTGCATGAAAGAGTCTCGGAGTTAAGAAAGCAGCTTGATGATATTCAGAAGTTGGTGGATGTTAACCCTTTAGATGTTGATTTGAGGAATAAGGAAGCTGAATGTCTTAATCAGTTCAGAATTGCTTCTTATGATGAAGAGTGTTATTTAAAGCAAAAGTCTAAAGTGGAGTGGTTATGTGCTGGTGATTCAAATACTGCGTTTTTTCATAACAGTCTTAAATGCAGGAACGCTAGAGGTAGAATACAGTCTATTCAAGACGCAGCTGGTAATCGGTTTGATGGAGATGATGTTCCTTTTGCGCTTGTGCATCACTATGAGAATTTTTTGGGTCATGAGGATCAAGTTTCTAATATTAATTTGGCAAATCTGTGTGTCAATGTTTTGACTTCAGATGCTGCGAATAATATGGTCCGCCAGGTTACTCGGGAAGAAGTGAAAAATGCTATGTTTGGTATTGGTGAGAATAAAGCCCCTGGACCCGATGGTTATACGTCGGCTTTTTTCAAGAATGCATGGGACATTGTGGGTAATGAGGTTTCTAATGCAGTTCTAGATTTTTTTAACAATGGTAAACTTCTGAAGCAACTAAACCATACGATACTGGCTCTGATTCCCAAGGTGGATACTCCTGACTCGGTTCTTGATTATCGGCCTATCTCGTGCTGTAATGTCTTGTACAAATGTATTAGCAAGATCATTACGGATAGACTTAAGGGCAGTTTGGGTGATCTGGTTAGCATAAATCAATCGGCTTTTGTTCCGGGAAGAAAAATCTCGGATAACATCCTTCTGACTCAGGAATTAATGCATAACTATCACTTGAATCGGGGTCCGCCGAGATGTGCTTTCAAGATAGATATTCAAAAAGCCTATGACACTGTCAGCTGGTCGTTTTTGGAGAGTGTTCTTAATGCATTCGGGTTTCATAGGAAGATGGTTGATTGGATTATGGCTTGTGTTACTTCGATATCCTATTCTATAAGTATTAATGGCAACATACATGGCTACTTTAAAGGAAGGAGGGGTTTAAGACAGGGAGACCCTATGTCGCCATATCTTTTCACATTGGTTATGGAGATTCTTTCTTTGCTACTTCAGCATGGTGCCGCTTCGGCTACAGGATTTAAATTTCACGCTCATTGTGTGAAACAGAAAATCATCAATGTGTCATTTGCGGATGATTTGTTCATTTTTGTGCACGGGGATATCACTTCAGTCAAGAAAGTTAGAGATGCTCTTGAGAAGTTCACAAATGCTTCGGGTCTGAAGCCGAGCCCAGCTAAGAGTACAGCGTATTTTTGTAATGTGCCGAACATTATTAAGCATGAAATTCTTCAAGTTATGCCATTCAATGAAGGAACGCTGCCTGTCCGTTACCTGGGAGTGCCGCTTATTTCTACTAAGCTAATGTTCAAGGATTGTAAACCACTTGTTGACCGGATGGAAAAGAAGATTGATAGTTGGTTGAATAAGTCGTTGTCATTTGCTGGAAGGTTGCAACTTATCAATGCGGTTTTGTCATCTATGCATATTTACTGGGCATCTGTCTTTATTATTCCTGTTCGTGTCACGAATGAATTGGAGAAGCTTATGCGCCGGTTCTTGTGGAATGCAAATAGTCAGGGAAGGGTTAAAGCGAAAGTGGCTTGGGTTGACGTTTGTTTGCCTAAAGACAAAGGAGGTTTGGGCATTAGGAGCATATCGGATGTGAATAAGGCCCTCATGACGAACCATATTTGGAGTATCCTTACTAAACGGAAATCTCTTTGGGTTCAATGGATCTACTCGCACAAATTAAACGGCCGTAGCTTCTGGGACATCCAACCTCGAGGTAGTATCAGTTGGGGTTGGAGAAAGATTTTGGCTATTCGAAGTGCAGTTCGGCCTTTTATATGGAAATTGGTTCGGAGTGGTTCTCAAACTAATGCTTGGAGCGATAATTGGTGCCAGCTTAGTCCGCTTAGCTCGTTTATTACCCCAAGGAGAATAGCTAATGCGGGGTTTAATCTTAATTCTTCGATTGCAGATCTCGTTGATGATAATGGTCAGTGGAAGTGGCCTCGGGCATGGTATGATATTTATCCGATTTTAATTGGGTTAACTGTCCCTCAGTTGATACATAATATAGAGGACAGGACAATTTGGAAAGATTTGGATGGCAATGCTCGTCCGTTCGGATCAATGGAAGTTTGGCATAATACCCGAAATCGTGAACATCCGGTTAATTGGGTTAATGGGGTTTGGTTTAGTCAATGTATTCCAAGACATTCATTTCATCTATGGTTGGTAATCAAGAACAAGCTCAAGACGCAAGACCGGTTAGCCATTTGGGAGGCGGGGAGTGAAACTAATCTAAGGCTTATGTGTTGTCCTTTATGTAGGTATGATCGTGATTCTAGAGACCATTTGTTTTTCCAGTGTTCGTTTGCATCTCAAGTTTGGCATAATGTAAAGACTATGGTGAACATGGGTAGTGTTGACGACTCATGGCACTCTATTATGGGTTGGTTGGAGCATAATGCTAGCTCAAAGAAGACGGAGGATATTGTTTGCAAGTTGGTCATTGCGGCGTCTACTTATTATTTATGGAAAGAACGGAACAATTGTCTATTTTCAAATACAAAGCCGAATGTGGAGTCGGTCAGTGAGAGGATAAGAAATATAGTCAGATTGCGGTTGTTGGGCTTCAAGTTCAGAGGTAACGCCAGTAACGAGAAGCTTCTTAAGACGTGGAAGATTCTTCCTAGTAATGAAGACATTGACCCGGGCTAGAGATAGGGTTTTTTGTTAGTTTTTTTTTTGTTTTGTGGTAGGGTTGTGTGTTAGGCCGTTTTGTGTGGCTTTTATTTCTTGGTAGTGCGTCTGGTTGTATTTGTGGATTTCCTAGGCTTGGTTTGTCAAGTCTAGTAGGCATGTCCGCTCTGGCATGCCTTTGTTCTTATTTGGTTATTTATAATATTCACCGGGGTAACCCTTTACCCAAAAAAAAAAAAAAAGTTAACCAGGTTAGGATATTTAGTTAAAATGAGTTTCAAAAAGTCAGTTTTAGTCCCTAGAGTTTAAGTTTAAGTTTCAGAAAATGACCAAATGAACCTTGGACTTTTATTTCAAAACTATATATTTATCTCTTTATAAAGTAAGTTTCCAAAGAATGTCAAATAGGTCCTTTAGATTGTAGTTTCACAAAATGTCACAATAGGCCCTTATAGTTTATGTAACCTTGTTTAATAGCATAAAACTCAACAAATTTGCAATTGTTTCACGTGTTTGTATTGGTATAAGCATGTATAAGCACAAAGCAAGTATGTACAAATAAGTTTTATTCCAAATACGGTATTTGTTACAATGAAAGTCAAACAAATACGAGTGTGAAAACCAAGGTGGTCACAGTCTCCCCTACTTTAGGAAATTTCGGCCCGAAATTTTATTTAGAGGAATCTTGTGAAAACAAATGCGGATATTTCGCCTTCATCTGGTCCTTACGTTCCCAAGTAAACTCGGGGCCACGTTTGGATTCCCAGCGAACTTTGACCAAATGAATCCGTTTGTTCTTCAACTGTTTGTATGTACGTTCCACTATCTCCACAGGTTTCTCGACAAAGTGCATCGTTTCGTCGATTTGAATCTCGTCGAGAGGAATGTGAAGATCAGCATCAGCTAAACACTTTTGCAAATTGGACACATGAAAAGTCGGATGAACATTTCCAAGCTCTGGAGGTAGTTCTAGTCGATAGGCAACCTTTCCAATTCTTTCAACAATCTTAAATGGTCCAACATATCGTGGTGCAAGTTTTCCTTTCTTTCCAAATCTCACCACCCCTTTCCAAGGTGACACCTTGAGTAGAACACGATCTCCGATTTGAAATTCCATGGGTTTCCGTCCCAAATCTGCATAACTCTTTTGACGGCTTCTAGCGGTCACAAGATTATCGCGGATTTTCTTGATTTTGTCCGTTGTTTCCAGAATGAGCTCAGGTCCAGTAAGCTGAGCTTCACCGATCTCATTCCAACAGACGGGTGAACGACATTTTCGACCGTAGAGAGCTTCGAATGGTGCCATCTTAATGCTAGCATGATAACTAATATTGTATGAGAACTTGATCAATGGCAGATGAGAATCCCAATTACCACCAAAGTCTATCACGCATGCTCTAAGCATATCCTCCAAAGTTTGTATCGTCCTCTCAGATTGACCATCTGTTTGGGGATGATAAGCAGTGCTTAGATTTAGTTGGGTCCCCAAAGCAGATTGCATGGTCTTCCAAAAATGAGACGAAAACCGAGCATCACGATCGGAAATGATATCTAAAGGAACACCATGTCGTGATACGATCTCGTCTACATAGATCTTGGCAAGCTTTTCAGCAGAGAAATCCTCACGGATTGGTAAGAAGTGAGCAGATTTCGTTAAACGATCAACTACGACCCAAATAGCATCATGACCTTTAGACGTACGTGGTAACTTAGTGATGAGATCCATTGCAATGTTCTCCCACTTCCAAACCGGTATCTCTGGTTGTACAAGCAAACTAGAAGGTCGTTGATGTTCAGCCTTGACTTTGAGACAAGTTAGGCATTTTGATACATACAAGGCAACATCCTTCTTCATACCAGGCCACCAGAACTTAGTACGAAGATCCTTGTACATTTTATCAGCACCAGGATGGATAGAATATCGAGACTTGTGAGATTCGTCCATTACTAAGGTGCGAAGATCGTCCTGATTCAGAATCCACAAACGATTCTCAAAATAGAGTAAACCATCGTCTTTCCTTTCGAGTTTAAGCTCAAGTTGAAGTGGTAGCTCATATTTCAATAAATCATTGATCACACAAGATCGTTGAGTTTGAAGAACATGAGATTGAATATCAGATAGAGTTCGAACAGAATGAAGCTTGACTCGTTCCTTTCGACTAAGTGCATCTGCTACGACATTCGCCTTACCAGGATGGTAGGGGATATCGCAATCATAATCATTGCCTCATGTTCAGCTCCTTCTGATTGAGAATATGCTGGAGACTTTTGTGGTCTGTGAAAACCACACACTTAGTTCCATAGAGGTAGTGTCTCCAGATTTTAAGCGCAAAAACTACAGCTCCTAACTCAAGATCATGAGTCGTATAGTTCTTCTCGTGAATTTTCAGCTGTCTAGACGCATAAGCTATGACCTTACCTCGTTGCATAAGAACGCAACCAAGTCCTAGATTCGACGCGTCACAATAGACAACAAAATCATCGTTTCCCTCAGGTAGAGATAAAACAGGAGCGTCACAGAGCTTCCGTTTCAGCGTTTGGAACGCTTCTTCTTGCTTAGGTCCCCACTCAAAAGGCTTATTCTTCTGAGTCAAAGCAGTGAGTGGAACCGCGATCTTTGAAAAGTTAGAAATAAACCGTCGATAATAACCAACAAGACCAAGAAAAGAACGAACTTCTGTAGGTGTCCTCGGTGTATTCCAATCCTTAATTGCAACAATCTTGGATGGATCTACGTGAATACCCTGCTCATTGACAATATGACCCAAGAACTGAACTTCTTTAAGCCAGAATTCACACTTGGAGAATTTAGCAAAAAGTTGTTCCTTCTTTAGGAGTTCCAATGTCAAACGAAGGTGTTGCTCGTGATCGGCTCAAGACTTTGAATAAATGAGAATATCGTCGATGAACACAATGATGAACTTATCTAAATAAGGTTTACAAACCCTATTCATTAAGTCCATGAAGATAGATGGGGCATTTGTCAAACCAAAAGGCATGACAGTGAACTCATAATGCCCATATCTTGTACGGAAAGCAGTTTTGGGAATATCTTCCTCGAGAACACGAAGTTGATGATACCCAGATCGCAGATCGATCTTGGAAAAGCATGAAGCACCTTGCAGCTGGTCGAAGAGATCATCAATTCTAGGTAGGGGATATCGATTCTTGATGGTAAACTTATTAAGCTCACGATAATCGATACACATTCGAAAAGATCCATCTTTTTTTTCACAAAGAGAACAGGAGCTCCCCAAGGCGAATAGCTCGGACGGATGAATCCTTTATCAGACAACTCTTGAAGCTGTTTCGATAACTCTTGCATCTCTGACGGTGCAAGACGATAAGGTGCTTTCACAATCGGGTTGGCATTGGGTACAAGGTCAATATGAAACTTGACTTGACGAACTGGAGGCAAACCAGGCAGTTCATCGGGAAACACCTCTGGATATTCCCGAACAATCGGAATATCCTGAATACTCTTACTCTTGCCTTTCTCCTCGGTGACATGTGCCAGGAAAGCAACATATCCTTTTCGTAAATATCTTTGGGCCTTTGTACACGACATAAGCTTCAATCCACCAGATGGTTTTTTGCCACGAACTTCCAGAACATCGCCAGACGGAAGAGGAATACGAACAATCTTATCAAAACAAACCACCTCAGCATGATGTTTGGTTAACCAATCCATCCCCACGATAATATCGAAACTCCCAAGTTGCATCGGTGTGAGGTCAATGGGAAAAAGATGGTTATCAAGGTTTAACTGACAATCACGAATAACAGAATCGAGGACAAGAGGTTTACCAGTAGCAACTTCGACAGATAAGGGTTTCCTCAGTTTAGTTCTAGGTATCGCAAGCAAAGGTTCAAAAGACAATGAAACAAAACTTCTATCGGCGCCAGAATCAAAAAGAATATATGCAGGTCGATTGTTAACAAGAAACGTACCATTAACCACCTCGTTGTCAGCCCTTGCTTCGTTAGCATTCAGATTGTACGCTCGCCCACGAGCGGGATTCGCATTTGCATTGACATTGACATTCACGTTTGGATTTACATTTGCATTTGCCAACCTCGGACAGTTGTTGTGGTAGTGACCAAGCTCTCCACAATTGAAACATGTACCCGGTGGGAATCTAGCAGCATTCCCCTGAACTGGAGCTTGATTCCGAACAATCTGATTCTGACCCGAACGACAGACGTTGGCCAGATGCCCAAGCTTACCACACGTTGTGCATTGCCTACAAGCTTGTTGTGCAACATGATGACCATTGCAGCGAGCACAATGAGGTGCGGTAGCAGCATACGCTTTCTTCGCAGGAAGTTGAGCTGGCAGGTTCTGAGGGTTCTGAGCAGTTTGTGCAGTTACTGCAAAATTCTGGGAACCCTTTCGCTTTCTCAACTTCTTCGATGACTCACCTTCTTTACCCTTACCTTTATTCTTGTCCTTCCCAGAATCAGTCGCCTTCTTTTTATCACCATTGCGGGTGAGTTTACCCTTCCTGACTTGAGACTCAGTCAGGGTAGCAGACAACTCGATTGCTTGGCGAAGGGTGGTAGGATTAATACCGGTCACTATATCCAGAATAGAATCGGGTAGACCATCGATATACCTCTCTATCGCTTTCTCCAACGGGGTAACCATAGTAGGACACAAAAGACTGAGCTCCTCAAATTGATCCGTATACGCACGGTGTTTTCCCCCGTCTTGTTTCAGATCGTCAAACTCTCGTTCCAAAGCTCGAATTTCGTGACGGGGATAGAACTCTCTCATCATGAGAGCTCGAAGCTCTTCCCATGTTTGTGCCAACGCCACTTCGGCACCCCTGTCGCGCATCACTCCGTTCCACCACGTAAGAGCACGCTTCTCAAACACACTCGAAGCAAATTCAACCTTACGCCCATTCGGACATTGCACATGTCTGAATGTGTTCTCGATACTCTCGAACCATTGAAGGAGTGCAGTTGCTCCTTGTGACCTAGAAAACTTTAGCGGCTTAGCAGAATTGAAATTCTTGAAATTACACGGTGCATTATTGTTGTTGTTGTTGTATATCTCGTGGACTTGGGTCACAACACCGGGAAGCACAGCAGCCACTTGCTGAGAGACCAGGGCTGCGATTTCTTCAATAGTAAAAGATTGTGCTTCACGTCGAGGAGGCATTGTCTAGTAAGGAAACAGGAGAATCAAGTGAGATTGAAAATTAGGAAAAACAAAAGAGGTATCGACAAAACACAAGGAAGGCGATCATTTGTTTGTTACCTCGAACAAACAAATGACACGCAGTGACTAATCAAAGTAATGAATCAAAATAATGTATCGCGAAGACATGCTCGCCTATAAGTGAACACTCACCCCAAGAGTTCCCAGGTAAGAGTGACTGGTCCGATTATGTGGATTTGTACGAACACTCTAGCCTTAGACAGAAAACTCAGGGTACAGGCATTCACTCTTCCAGTTTGCACGTGTTCACATTATTTAGACCCAAACTCTGACGAGATTTTGAAAACTCAAAAGGCACTAAGCCAAAAATGAGTCAAACTAGAAGGGTTCAAAACCTTATAACAGAGGGTTCAAAACCTTGTAATCAATCATCCTAGAACGGATGATAAATTTTCGAAGCAGATTCGGATTTTGTTTTTTTTTTTAATTCTAAACACAAATCAACTTGCGTTGGGGTCCTAGAAAGTTATAGTCTAGGTCAAAGTTTTACTAATAACCTAATTCTCTATAACCATTGGCTCTGATACCAACTTTTCTGTCACACCCCGACCACGTAAAACAACAAATCGTGGCGGAAACGTCGGGGAGTGTTGTAACAGAATTATTGTTTCAAACCATGGATACAAGAGTTTCGTTTTATTGAATATTAAACATTGTCTTTGTGACAACCGGTAATTTACGCCCTTAATTACGTGATTGACAGGTGATTACACAATAATAAATAGTGTTTACGACGCTAATTAACTTAACCAGGCCCTTGGAGTGCCCAGGAACGTTTGTTCAGCTATACAGTACACGTATGAAGATTCGCGTGGAATCTGCGAAACATCAAATGACAACGGACTGAAACCGTACGAAATACTGACGACACCGCCAAATATGGATGTTACACGAATATTTTGTGCTTATGGAGTATGGGTCGCGATATCGGGTCTCGTAGGAATTACGGGCTATTTACACACGAGATGGGATTGTGGGCCCTGGGCCCAAGCCCAAAACCCACAAGCCTAAACCTACACCTAATATATTAGATCTTATAAGATCTGTACAGAATATTGCCAAATTCCTACAAAAGATTGCAAAATTTAATCTCTGAAAAATCTTTACAAAATCTCTAAAAGATTCTTGGTCTCTAAAGTTTGGAACATAAAAACTCATGGACAATAAATTGCTGCAAAATAATGATCTTAACCACTAAACAATACCCATCATACATGTGTATAAAAGGGGCCATTTGTTCTCTTGATTGTGCAAGAGTTAAATACACACAGACTTATAGTCTGACCTCTCTCGATATTTCATACACACACAAACATAACATACCCTCTCTCTCTCAATTACAAAAACAAACACAGAGGAATCAACTCCTCCAAACAAGACCCAGCCCAACCCATTCGATCTCCACTCCCCTCTCGGTCCCCCTTTCTTCCCCGATCGCACCCGACAAGCAGCCCCCCCTCCTTCGTACATCAGGAACGACCACCACCACCACCACAGTCCGGTGGTGGTGTGGCGACGAAGACAAAGAGAGAGAAACAGAAGGGAGGAGAGGAGAGAGAGAGAAGTGGTTGTGGTGGTGAGAGACGGCGGTGGTGGCGACGGAGTCAGGCGGCGGAGGTCGGAGACTCAGATCGGTAATCTGCGTCTCAGACCGGTGGTAGACATCTCGGACCGGCAGTCGACATCTCAGTCCGACGGTTTGTCTCACGGACCGGTGGTTCGTGTCTCGGTCCGGCGGTCTGTAACTTGGACCGGCGGTTCTTATCATTATCCGACAAATTCTCCGGTAATCCCTCTCCGATTTCTTTCTTTTTGGTTTTATTTCTTCTTAATCTGATGTCCAAAGATGATGATGATGATGTTATCCGGTTGTTTTCACGTTTGGCTCGGACTTTAACTTCAGGTTTGAAGACGGTTCAGCTTCGAGTCTCTCGGTTTCGGGTTTCCGATTCAGTTTCGGTTTCGGTTTCGGTTGACTCGGTCAACCGAGTCAACTCAGTCAACTCAGACGGTTCGGGTCAGGCGGTTCGGGTCGGACGGTTCGAAGCAGCTTATGAAGCGGATCGGGTCGACTCAGTCAAACTGAGTCAACCCAGTCAACTCCGCGAGTCAACTCGGTCAACCCGGTTGACTCAGTCAACACAGTCAACAACCCGACGCAAGGATTGGTAAAGGTTTTACGGCGCGAATTATTTCGTTGTTTTTATAACTTATGTCACGTGAAAACGAGCTCGAACCGAACAGAACGATGAATTATTCGTAATATTAACTTGGTTTTAGTTATTACTTCGTTATAAATTGGCTATGCATAAAGATTATTGAATCATTGATTGAATCTTGTTAAAATAACGACACTTTAGTTGTCGGGCCGCCCAAAAACAGGGGAAACTCTGCCCGTTTTTCGAGAGAATCCGTAAAATAAAACGAGTTTTATTATAAAATAAAACGTGCTTTTGATATAAAGCGACTTTTGAAAAACAAGATACGAATGTAAAGCTTCTTTCGACCACAACTTACAACTTACGAGAACAACGATACGGAAATTATTTCGACAACAAAAATAAATATAGTTATTATTATATTTATTTCAAACGAACTCGAATCCTTTTATAAATAAATATAGTTATATATTTATTTTCCAATACAAGTCGACGATGCTTTTACAAGATAAATATAACTGTTATACTTATTTTATACGCCTAGACGGCACATACGTATATTTTTTGGCAAATATACACAAGACGCAATATATATAATACGAGTTTATTATATATTACTTTAATACGAATATTCCTTTATATCAACATACGACTTCTTAAAACGAGCTAACAAGTATAACTTCTTCGCTTCTTTTAAGTTGACAATTTACCGTCATATCATTCGGTCAACGATTCGGTAGAGCTCGATTACACGTAGTTAGTTACTGCGTTATTTAGAAACTTATTAGATATTCCGTGTTAGGAATATTGTAGAATTCACAATAGCGAGTCACGTCTTGGAAACGACATCGCGAAGTCGTAATTAGCTAGCTTTGCACAGGAATATTCAGGTGAGTTCATAACCCCACCTTTTATGGTTTTACATTTTTATAAATGTTTTCGGGGTGGAAAGACATGCACTTTTTGCAAAGCATACAAGAATTACATATTTATAAACCATTTTACAAGCAAGATTTATCTGACACAAATGGTTTACGAAAAGCTTATGTTTTATACCGGTTTTTCAAACAAGCGTTTACACACGAATTCTAGTTTTCTAAACTACGAGAAAATACAAATACAAGAGTATACAAACACATGAGAATTGATACTTGACATAAAGAATACAAGAACTGAAAAATTGATACTTGATATGATGAATACATAAACAAGAAGCACTCTTGGTGATAACTAGTACCAAGTATGATGCGTTTGAGGAATGATACGAGAAATAGTGTCACGAATAGGGTACCATAAGCACCACTAATCGTGTACATACTTAGACCGCAGAACAAAAGGTTAGATCTAACGGGTGTCAGGGCAGCCCCACTCTTGGTGACAACTAGAACCAAGTAGTGTTTTTGTGTCTTAGTCGTGAATCGACTATAGAAAAATGCCTATGGTTTGGTGACTTCCTATGTCGTGTCACATGTTAATGGCCTTGCAACCCATTAACAACAAGATACATACAGAATACTTGATTTATACAAGAAAACATGATACATACAAGAATACGTGATTTATACAAGAAAACATGATACATACAAGAATACGTGATTTATACAAGAATACATGATACATACAGAAATACTTGAATTATACAAGATACATACCATGTTTTCATACAAAGTTTCTGTATAACTTGACAAGAAAATGATTTTAAATTCGTTTTCTCGACAATACTTCAAAAAAACCGGTTATTCAAAAAAGATTTATTTCAAATCTTTTACAAACATACTATGAACTCGCTCAACTTTATGTTGATTTTTCGCATGTTTCTTTCTCAGGTTACTTTACAGAAACAATGGAACGGTTGGAATAGGAGAACCATGAAGAATCGAGTACTTAGTGGGCGTTAAATTTCTAAAAGACTTAGCTCTTTTGCTTCCGCTGTGCAATGAAGATACCAGTCCAGTCACGCCAAGCTCTGATAATTTCGGGGTGTGACAGATTGGTATCAGAGCTATAGGTTACAGCGAACAGGGTTTCTGTAGGAATACCTAGTCTCTAACCTCACTTTTCTCTGGGACTTAGACTATTAAGACGTCGAATACATACATAACGCCTAGTACTCGAATATGGTCTCCAACCGTTGCCGAAAAACAAACAGTCAAAATTTTGATTTTAAACATACGTTATTGTGGTGTTTACACACGATACACAAGACAGTCGCATACAGTACACGAAACTCTGAGAGTTTAGGAAACATGCATGTAAGACCTTCAGAAACTTATGTTGAAGTTCATTAAAGGTCCTCACGTAGGAACTGCAAATACTAATTCGGGCACACACAATTATACATATTGTCTATGATGTTTTAACTTCCCGAGCAGGCAGCCTACGCATAACGAAACGCTAGCGCACGAGAATACATAGAACTCAAATTTTACGTCAACAGATGTCGGAGTGCATCACATTCTATGCAAAACGAAACGCTAGCGCACAGGCATACGTGAGACTTAAGCTATACGTCAACGGAGGTTGAAGTACGTCACATGCGACTATCGGTCAGGAAGCGACAGTTGGCGCGCGGTCCTGCAAACGACACGAGTTATGCTAAGGAAAAGACGCAAGTCACCGTATTCCCCCTATTTCAGTTAACGACGAGTACGCTATATTCGACATTCTATGGTAATGTCACCTAACAAACGGTTATCACATGCAACCCCAGGTAAAGTCCTTAAATTTCTTTTATTGAAATTTCGACTTTCACATTTACTGAGTAGATTTTCGTATCTCTACTCCTCTTAATGGTCATTGTGTCACGACCATTTCTTTCAGTATAGCGAATACTCATTTGCTTCGTTTCTTGAAAATTCATATGTTACGCATGCATCGTTTGTTAAGCATGTGGCTTTGTTTCGAATAAAGCGTTTCATCAAAGTTCAAATATTATTTCGTTTGTGATTCGAATGACTCGCATTATTGAAATTGTTGGCTTCTTTGTAATCAAGTCAACACATTTTCTTGAAATCCCTTTCTTTTCAAGTTACATACATGGTTTTTCGATGTGACCATGCCGAAAGTTTTCTTGTCGATACATGTAATTATTGTCGGCTTGCGCCAAAGTCAAATTCAATTGTTTGAACTTGTTCATTACACACATTCAATTCAAGACTCCATATGATGTATTGCAAACATCATATTCGAATTCGTTTTAACAAGCGTTTCATTGTTCTGAGTCGTAGTAGATTTGTTTGGTCTACGACTCCAATAAGTCGTTGTTTGATTTCGACACCTTGTGGTGTCAGTATAAACTTGTAGCTTGGGCTAATCATGATTGAGCGTTTTATGCAAAACACAGGTGATACTTGTTCGATCACCGCTATATTTGAATTGTTTCATTCACTACGACACCTTGTGGCGTCGGTAGAACTTGCAGCTTGGGCTGATCATGATCGAGCGATTCATGCAAACTATTACAATTGAGCTTGTTGAAATATAAATTCATTTATTGGATGCAATCATTTCTATAATTCATTTGCATCTTGTGATACGTCCTTGAATTCACATCATTCGATTAAGTCTTGATTCGACTTCATGATCGTTCACTTTGGTACTATTCGTATTTTCTACGCATAACGTAACTCTAAGGAGTTAACGTAGTCTAAATTTGGAGGACGAAATTTTATTAACAGGGGGAGAATGTGACAACCGGTAATTTACGCCCTTAATTACGCGATTGACAGGTGATTACGCGATAATAAATAGTGTTTACGACGCTAATTAACTTAACCAGGCCCTTGGAGTGCCCGGGAACGTTTGTTCAGCTATACAGTACACGTATGAAGATTCGCGTGGAATCTGCGAAACATCAAATGACAACGGACTGAAACCATACGAAATACTGACGACACCGCCAAATATGGATGTTACACGAATATTTTGTGCTTATGGAGTATGGGTCGCGATATCGGGTCTCGTAGGAATTACGGGCCATTTACACACGAGATGGGATTGTGGGCCCTGGGCCCAAGCCCAAAACCCACAAGCCTAAACCTACACCTAATATATTAGATCTTATAAGATCTGTACAGAATATTGCCAAATTCCTACAAAAGATTGCAAAATTTCATCTCTGAAAAATCTTTACAAAATCTCTAAAAGATTCTTGGTCTCTAAAGTTTGGAACATAAAAACTCATGGACAATAAATTGCTGCAAAATAATGATCTTTACCACTAAACAATACCCATCATACATGTGTATAAAAGGGGCCATTTGTTCTCTTGATTGTGCAAGAGTTAAATACACACAGACTTATAGTCTGACCTCTCTCGATATTTCATAC
>JARYGA010021221.1:0-28049 GCA_030545235.1 Helianthus tuberosus
GAGTTACCGTACGTTTCCCACCAATTTGCACATGTTACGCATGAAACTGGACGTAAGACCATGCATTCTTCTATATTTTATATTCCATTGCTTATATATAACTCACAAATCTAAATAAGATTATTATATACAATCTTAGTATATATATATATATATATATATTTTAACGAAAAATATTACTCCTAATCTGTTACACCAATAATGCTAAACTATTCTCCGTTGCCCGGGTTTGAACCTGAGACCTTTATTCTAAGAGACACATGTCTCTATCAAGTGGACTAGCCAGACTTCACCTACTATTAGTCTCTTTAACTGTCATTAAATGTTTATGTAGTGATCTATTTAACCGAATTTATATTGTATTTTACATAAATAATGAAGACATGTAACAAAAAAAAATACTATATGTTGCTATTTTAAATTCAACAAATAAATTAGGTAAGGAGAGAGTTAATATATAGTGAGAGGATCATGAGAAAACTATATATAAATGAGAAAACTAAAAAGGCTAAAAACATATCATTTTTTTATATAAAAAATTGCAACTTTTTATGTATTAAAAAAACTTTTTTTCAAAAAAAATAAATAAAAATAACGTGTATTGGTGCAGGTGGGGAGTTTGGGTTTTTGGGGGGTGTCGGTGAGGGACGGGTTAGGTGGTTTAAGTTTTTCGTATTAATGCACATATGCGGTACAACTTTTATTTATTTTATTTTATTGAAAAATGTTTTATATATATATATTAAATATAGTGATTTTATTAAAAAAAACTGATATGTTTTTTAGACTTTTTTAGTTAGTTCTTTGTATATATCTTTTCAATAGTCTTGACAAAAATTTTATTAAATTTTTATTAATTAATTTCATAAATTTTCATGTGTGGCCATATTTTTGTTACATTGAAGAAATAAATGATCGCTCACAAAATTACTATGACACTGGGTTTCCTCAATATCCATGTAACCCTAGCAAGCGTTACTACGGGAGAGGTCCACTCCAATTGACATGGAATTACAACTATGCTCAAGCTGGTAGAGCCATTGGGTTTGATGGGCTCGGTAACCCTGATATTGTGGCCACAGATCGCGTCACCTCTTTTCGAACCGCCTTATGGTATTGGCTAAATAGTGTGCGCCCGGTCATAGGTCAAGGATTTGGAGCTACTATTTGAGCTATCAATGGACCACTGGAATGTGACGGTCGGAACACAGCCACTGTAGACGCACGTGTCAGGTACTATACTCAATATTATAACTAGGTTGGAGTTGCACCAGGCAATAACCTTCGATGTTAGACGGACATTGAGATTGTCAACAATACAATACTGAATAACCAAACTTGTGTTTACTGAACAACAAATGAAAGAACAGTAACACAAGTACAAGCAGCCGCTAATTATGAAGAATGGCTGCAAACAATCAACAGTGACACAGCTTAGATCTCGAACACAGGAACGGGCTTCAATGTTCTAGAGAGTAGTGAGGGAAGGCTGCAATCGTTGATGCTAATGAACAAACGCCACTTCAGAAGAAGACGAAGACTGCAAATATTCTTGAGAGAGCTTGTTGCAGAAAATGAAGGCAGCCATCACTTTTATGGGGATCCGAATCTGCTAAAAAGGAAGGGATTGCGACAGCTATGAGATATGCCAGCCAAGAGACAGCTTGGACAACTTCTTGTGTACGCTAACCAGCCCATCCAGAAGAGAAAAGCCCATCAGCCACAAAGGGACTTTAAAACCGGCCCAAACCTCAAAAGGAAACAAAGGATATTAGAAACAATAATAACTAAAACATATTGAATTGAAACAAAAGGAAATAAAATTTTAACACCCCCCCCCTTAATTCAATATGCAAAGCAGTCGAACATACCCAGACTGTTACAAATCTTTTCATGAGAATGAACCAACAAGCCTTTGGTGAACACGTCAGCCGTTTGATCCTCGGAAGAAACTCCCACAGTTCGGATAATACCCTTAGAATTTTTTTCTCTTAAAAAGAAGAGATCAATTTCAAAGTGCTTTGTTTGTTCGTGGAAAACGGGATTAGCAGCTATAGACATAGCTGCTGTGTTATCACAATGAAGAATAATAGGGAGATTCATGTCAACCTTTAATTCCTTTAAAACATTAAGAAGCCAAATTACTTCACATGTTGCAGCACACATAGAACGATATTCTGCTTCACCAGAGGACCGTGATATAGTAGACTGCTTCTTACTCTTCCATGAAACCAGAGAATTACCCAAAAAAAACACAAAAACCAGTGATTGACTTCCTAGTCTTTACACATTTTCCCCCGTCCGAATCAGCAAAAACTTTAAAGTCTAAACCATCACCTTTTTTAAATAAAATACCCTTTCCAGGGGATCCTTTAAGATACCTTAAAAGTCTTAAGGCAATCTTAAAAACAGCATAGTAGGAGAATGCATAAACTGACTCAAATAATGAACAAAATAAGCTATATCAGGTCTTGTGTGAGAAAGATATATCAACTTGACAACTAATTTCTGATAAACAGAAATGTCATGCAAAGGCTGATTATCTTTCTCACATAAATGAGTTAAAACATGATTAGCTTCAATAGGATTGCTTACTGGTTTACATCCAGTCATTCCAAACTCAGAAAGTAAATCAAGACAATACTTTCTTTGAGACAAACACAATCCGTCAACAGTTTTCAAAACCTCAATACCAAGAAAGTATTTTAATAAACCTAAATCTTTTATTAAGAATTTAGATTTAAGTAGAGATTTAATTTTATCAATTTCTTTTGAACAACTACCAGTAATGACAATATCATCCACATAAACAAGAAGAACTATAAACACAGAGTTACTTGCTTTAACAAACATGGAATGGTCACACTTACTTTGTTCAAAACCTAGATCAGTAAGTACATCAACAAGTTTTTCATTCCACATTCTAGGGGCCTGTTTCAGCCCATAAAGAGATTTGTTAAACTTACAAACTTTGTTTTTAGAGTTAGTATCATAACCATCAGGCAGTGTCATATACACTTCTTCATTCAAATTACCATACAAGAAAGCATTGTTTATATCAAGTTGAAACAAATCCCAACCATTATGCACAGCCATGGTTAAAACACACCTGACAGTTACCATTTTTACAACGGGTGAAAAAGTATCAAAAAAATCTATTCCTTCCTTTTGACTAAACCCCTTTGCCACTAGTCTAGCCTTGAACCTTTCTAGTTCCCCATTAGACTTGTACTTAATTTTATAGACCCATTTGCATCCTATAGGTTTTCTATTAGGAGGAAAATCAACAATGACCCATGTATTGTTTCTATGCAAAGCTTCTAATTCCTCATTCATAGCATTGACCCAATTAGTGTCAGTTTTAGCCTCAACATAATTTTTAGGTTCAACACTTTTATTAAGCACAGAAGCAAAGCACAAGTTATCAGGAGAAAGATTAGCGTAATTTAAAACATTTTCAAGACCATATTTAACTTTCCCTTCAATAATAAAATCATCAAGTTTAGAAGGAAATTTGATATTTCTAGAAGATCTCCTAAGAGTAGTGCTCGGTTGATCCTGAACTTCTCCCTCAGAATTGTTGTTGTCCTCATATTTAGTGTCATGTTCAGCCCTGTCTTGTCCTGATTCTTTACTACCGGGTTGCTGATTATCAGCTATCCCTAAAGTAGCACTTGAATCAGTCGACTGCTCAGACCCATGTCCTGATGAGGTGCTCGATTGAATATTCTCATCATTGGGAGTTTGGTCAACATTAGGGTTTTGGGTGTAGTTTAAATCGGATAAATCAAAAAAATTTAGAGTATTAGTCTCAGGAATATCAAGATCAAAAGACATTTTCTTTTCTTTAAAAGGAAAAACGGTTTCATAGAACCTGACATCCCTAGAATAAAACATCAATTTTTGATCAAGACTCCAAAGTTTATACCCCTTTTTTTCATTTGAATATCCAATCATGACACATTTTTCAGCATGTATGTCAAATTTATCAGTGTTATTTAACACAGTGCTAAAACAAAGACACCCTACCACCCTAAGTTGACTTAAAACAGGGGCAAAACCAAACACTAGGTCATACGGAGACTTCCCATTTAAAACAGATGAAGGGGTCCCGTTAATCAGATAAGCAGCAGTTAGAACACATTCAGACCAGAATTTGAGAGGAAAACCTCCTTGAAAAAGTAATGTTCTAGCAACATTTAATAGATGCCTATGTTTTCTTTCAACAATCCCATTTTGTTGTGGGGTATAAACGCATGAGGTTTGATGTAGGATACCATTTTCATAGCAGAAATTATTCATTTGTTTATTAATGAATTATGTTCCGTTGTCACTCCTGAATATTTTAACAGGTTTACTAAATTGAGTTTTTAGCATATTATAAAAACCTTTAATATAGTAAAAAACTTCATCTTTTGACTTCATGAGATATACCCACACAGCTCTAGAGAAGTCATCCACAATAGTAAGAAAGTATCTAAAACCATCCCTACTTGGAACTTTATAAGGACCCCAAACGTCTAGATGAACAAGATCACCTAAGAATTTTGATTTGTGGTCACTTAAGGGAAATGGTTCTCTATGTTGTTTAGCCCTATGACAAGTTTCACAAGGTCCAAGCTGAGAGTTAGTTTTGATATTTAATTTATTTCTTAAAACATGCAGAACAGGTTGAGCAGGATATCCTAACCTAGCATGCCAGAGATTAACATCACAATTAGCATTACACACCTTATTCGAAACAGAAGAACTACCACAGAAGTAAAGACCATCAAACTGATTACCACTCACCAGGACTTTCTTTAGATGAGAATCCTGAATATAACATTTATTTTCATCAAAAGAAACAGTAAGCTTACAATCTCTAGCAAGTTTATGAACAGAGATTAAGTTAACACAATAATTTGGAACAACGAACACATCATAGAGAATGACTTTGTCACTCAATTTTATATCACCAATTTTAGTTACCAAAGCACTTGTGCCATTAGGGTGTTTAACCTTAATGTTGAATTCAGTGACATCTTTTTGATTAATAAGGCACTCATCAGTCATAACCATATGCTGATTAACACCAGAGTCAATTATCCACCCAACTTTTTCCCCACTGTTTATAAAGTTTGAAAAACAATAGATAGGTTTAAAATCACAAGTGGGTTTGGATGTAAAAAAGCTATTTAGACATATAGAATTTGCACACATACCAACAAAGTTACTATTCTGAGTGTCACCCTTAGGTTTATCATTCAAAAGACTAAGCAACTGAGCAACCTGGTCATTAGTTAAAGAACTCGCAACAGAAGATGAGTCAGTAGAATCAGCAATGACATTATTACTAACCCTGTTACCCTTGTTCCCACCAGGTTTTAACTTCATCCAAGAGGGATACCCAACAAGTTCAAAACACTTCTCAATAGTGTGTCCAGTCTTATTACAATAAGAACATTTGAGATTAGGGTTCGGAGTTCTATTATTCTTTTTTCTTGAGTCAATAACTTGACCAGTTTTAACAGAAAAACCAACAGGATTATTAGGGGTTTTATCAAAAATATTTTTAGAGTGAAGGTGAGATTCTTCTCTAGAGATGACTGAAAATGCATCCTTCACAGAAGGAAGAGTTTCTCTAGTTAATAAATTTGTTCTCACAGACTGGTAGGAACTATCAAGACCCATTAAGAACTGCATAAGTTTAATAAGATGATTAAAGTCATTAAATTGTTTTACACTGACTATGGATAAATTGGCAGAGTCACTAGGGTGAAGAAACAGAGGATCACCAGCATCTATTTTGCTAACCAAGGTAGCACTAAGAGAAGTTCTAACAGAGTTATCATCACCAGACATATTGAAAGCACATAAAAACAGTTACCTAAAGAACAGGCAGTGCAAATAATAATAACAATAAAATAAAATAAAAAACAAACACAGAGGACAGCGAAGCCTGGACAGAGGTTCGATCAGAGGTTCATCACTCAATGGTGCCTCCGCAGACGATATTCAGGGAGCTTTGACACATGAACTAAACAAATGCAACAAGTAAGCAAATAAGACTCGATCAAGTGCCGGACCGACTAGTCCGGTAAACAGGGGATGCCTAGACACATTGACTTAGTGATGCAAAAATAAAATAAAATAAAGAAAGTGGGTGCGAAAAGCGCCAGCACGTCAGACTTGTAACCTTCACTTTTAGGGTTACAAGGATCTGATCAGATGATGAAAGAAGATGTTCTGTCGGTTTGCCCTAATTAGAGACCAACAAGAACTTCCAATAAGCTGAAAAGTAAAAACCCTAAAAAATTAAGGTTTCGATCTTCAACAGTTCACGTACACCCAGTAGACCAAAAAACCTCTGTTCTTAACCAGACATGAAATAAACCCCAAATAACCAAGCAGAGGATCAGGAATCGGTAGATTCAAACTGTACCACCAAGATTCCTTAGATCTTCAGCAACACATACAGATCCACACAGATCTGTTCTTCAACACGAAGCAGCAGCGGAAGACGATAAACTTCAAAGAGCCGATTGTGGCTCTGATACCATGTCAACAATACAATACTGAATAACCAAACTTGTGTTTACTGAACAACAAATGAAAGAACAGTAACACAAGTACAAGCAACCGCTAATTATGAACAATGGCTGCAAACAATCAACAGCGACACAGCTTAGATCTCGAACACATGAACAGGCTTCAATGTTCTAGAGAGTAGTGAGGGAAGGCTGCAATCGTTGATGCTGATGAACAAACGCCACTTCAGAAGAAGACGAAGACTACAAATATTCTTGAGAGAGCTTGTTGCAGAAGACGAAGGCAGCCATCACTTTTATGGGGATCCGAATCTGCTAAAAAGGAAGGGATTGCGACAGCTATGAGATACGCCAGCCAAGAGACAGCTTGGACAACTTCTTGTATACGCTAACCAGCCCATCCAAAAGAGAAAAGCCCATCAGCCACAAAGGGACTTTAAAACCGGCCCAAACCTCAAAAGGAAACAAAGGATATTAGAAACAATAATAACTAAAACATATTGAATTGAAACAAAAGGAAATAAAATTTTAACAGAGATCTAATAATAAATTTATATATGAATACTATGGATGTTTGATGGAATAAGATATATATACCTATACTCCTGTGGTATATATGTCGTGTATGTATTAAACGATATTAATAGAAATAAATGAAAATTAATGACTTATTTTGAGTTTTCAAAGTATATAGTGATCTGTGAGTATATATGATTTGGGGCTGGGGGGATGTTTCTTTTTAGCTTAATTTATAAAAAAATATTGGATTCTACACCATTATTCTAGGACTGGTTCGTTGACGGGGTCATATAGTTTCCGATTGTTTAAAAAAAGAGTAGGTTTTACAATTATTGAGTAGGTTCTACGATTGTTTATGGGTGAGGGTATTGATACATCCCTACTTTTTAAGTGCACATCCCCCAGAGGTGGCGTATAGGGCAATAAAGGGAGTATAGAGTGTGAAAGCAATTAATGTGTCAGAAAAATGGTTTTGATAAGCCTCTCATTGCCCTATAAGAGGTGTATAAGGTTGTGGTAGTTGGAGCATTAAACCCTATATGCCTCTCATTGCCCTATGAGAGGCTTATCAGCATGACTTTTGATGAATTTAAGGTATAATTACTGACATGAAGGGGAGTTCAGTCTGAAAAAGCGTGAAAGTGACCCATATGACCCTTATCGACCTATACGACCCTTATCGACCAAAAATGTTTATTTATACTGGATTTATTTGATTCAAAATTTTTCAAACTTACAAAATACCGATAAAACTGAAGAAATTCTCAAATAAAAAGATTGGTTGAGACCATGAAGCATAAAGATGTAGTTTTGGGACATTGGTAATTTTTTTTGCGAAGATTCGAACCAGTCGTACGTCTCCGAAAGCGTTTGGTTATCCGGCATTGATCAAGGTGAGGAGGAGGTTGTGTCCGTGCCTCTTTGTGATGACGGGGGTGTGCGTACCGTGTTACCTGACTTGAACCAGGTGTTTGTAGATGAGGCAGAACCATCTTACATTGCCCAAAGTTATCTGCGACACGAATACGGGACTTACCATTCGTATACGGAAAACCAACACAAGTTAGAGTATGAGGAAGGTGCTAAGGAGTTTGAGGAAAATGATAACGAAATTGAGGAATGTGCTAAGGACTTTGAGGAAAATGATAAAGAAATCGAGGAAGGTGTAATGCACTTTGAGGAGGGTGTTGACGACGACGAACCTGCTAACGAGGAAGGTGTTGACGACGAGGAACGTGCTAACGAGGAACGTGCTAATGACGAGGAAAAAAGGTAAGACATAAATGTCAATTACGTGTTATTCGTGTTATATAATGTTGACATGATTTTAGAGTGAAAAAATGATTTTGTATACGTGTTATTCGTTATATATAATTTTTATTAGGTAGGAGAAATATAGAAAATGTTTGACCCGACCCGACCTTAACCCGAACCCGACCCGAAAATTGTGTCATACATATTAACCCGATTTCGTTATCATTTTGGTGAAATAATATATATGTTCTGGTGAAATATTTTGTTAAAAATAGATTACTTAGGCTTGTAAATGAACCGAACGAACACGAACAAGGCATGTATACTGATTAAAAGTAGAAAATGTATGACACGAAATTTCATACAAACCCAAAAATGTGTCATACATATTAACCCGAACCCGATGTTCAACCTGAGTTTTTTTATTGTTTTTTCGACAAATTAATATATTAATTTCATTTATGTGGATTTCTAATGAACCTTTTTTTTAGGTATTTGAGTCACTTGAAGAATTGAAGAATTGGGTATACAAAAGAGAAGTTGCGAAAGGTTACGTCATTGTGACCCAACGAACGATAACAAAAGGCGAAGGTTCATCAGCAAGGACAGTGAAGATATGGTTGCAATGCGATCGTGGTGACGAACCCAAAAGTAAAGCAACAGTTCGGCGTTCCGGTAGCAAAAAAGGTTGGCTGTCCTTTTAGTCTGATAGGGAAACTAGACGCAGTGGAGAAGAAAAACATTCACAACCATGAGCCTGCTGAATTTCTCGAGGGCCACGCATTTGCTAGAAGGCTGACCCGGGACGAAGAATCACTGGTGGAGAAACTTTATCAGCAAAACATTGAGCCTACAAATATACATTTAACCATAAGAAAACAAAACCCACAAAGCGTGTGCATTCTACAAGACATACAAAACATGATTAAAAAGATTAAACTCAAAATGTACGGCGATCGAACTCCAATGCAGATATTGGAGAGCATGTTGCAAGAAGAAAGGTATGTTTATTTCACCAGGGTGAATCCCTCCACAAACGCGGTCGAGGAGGTTTTTTTTTCGTTTATCCGGACTCGTACAACATGTGGCGTGCATTCCCACATGTGTTGATGATTGCTGCTACCTACAAGACGAATGAGTATAAGCTTCCGTTTATTCAAGTTGTGGGTGTGACATCGACACACAAGTCTTTTTGTGTGGCTCATGCGTTTATCTCTAAAGAAAAAAAGATAACTTCTTATGGGTCCTGGAGAAGCTCAAAGAATTGTTGGTAGATTGTATGGAGCCACGTGTAATTGTGACAGATAGGGATCAAGCTTTGATGAATACTTGCGATAAAGTATTCCCAAAAGCTTCTAAATTGCTATGTAGGTGGCACATCTCACAGAATATTCTAAAACACTTTCGGGCAAAATTTACGGATGAAGACTGGAAAATATTCAAGCTTTCTTAGTCTCGGCTGTGTAGTTCTCCCACTCCGACGCTATACAATTATAACTTTGAGCGGCTTTTCACGTGACTGGCTGACGACGGACGATCAGGTACATATTATATTAGTTTACATACGTTCATCCATACATATATACATACAAACATTACAAATCGTTGTATTCATTTTTTTTCAGATGTTCTGGATTATTTGTATGATGTGCGGCTGAAAGATTATAAAGAAAAGTTCGTTTCAGCTTGTACTAACACATTCCCCAATTTTGGTCAACATACAACCAACAGAGTTGAAAGCCAGCATTCTAAGTTTAAGAGATACATTAAAGGGCCAAACAACTTGTCACACCCCAACCGATGGCGGAAACATTGGGATGAAACGAAATAGATTGCAAGAGACATCATAACGCTATTTGTGTCAAGTATTTAATGATTTCATTTTACATTGTTTGAACTAGAAATACCACAAGTTTGAAATAAATAAAATGCGACAAGTATTCAAGTAAATAAATTTCATTTCATAATAATGGTTTATTACAAGATTGGAAACAAATTACAACAGGTTTGCAAGTATTAAAATTTAAATGCGTTTCTAGGCAATCCTACTAGATTCCTTGTATCATCACAAGCTGCAATACATGTTAAAGCATAGATCAATACAAAAGTATTGGCGAGCATAAAAGTTTGAGTATATGTATAAAAATGTCTTTAAACAAATTTTCCATGACAATAACTAATTATAAGCATATGAACTTAAACACGTAGGATTTCAAATATAACACGTATGATTACAAGTATAACACGTATGAACATATATAGAGATTATTTGTTTAAAAGTTCTAGCATGTTTGTGTATTTGATTCAAAGAACATGTATTGCATCCCAAAGATAATAAAGCGTAAAAAGGGATCGAGTATGCTCACCTTTGGTTGCGTGAGGTTCTTGGAATATCGCACGAGTAGAGATTGAGAACCAAGAGAATGAACAGGATGATTATCCGAAAACAGTGCGAGTGAATCTCCGTACGTCCCGGTGTCGTCTCCGATTCTCCGGCGAAGTTCTTTTCTTTCCGATGATTTCCGGTGTAGCTCAGTCGCGGTCAAGTAATAAAAAGGTTGCATGTATCGAAGAAAGGTGACATGAAACTCTTGATGTTTTCCGGGGACTTGTTATGAAAACAGTGAGATGAGAGGGTGGTGTCGATATGTGTGGGTTTTCGGCAATGATAAAATGATTCCAGCGAACTCCGAACCTCTCCGGCGGGTGGTGTTATCGGCCTATGCGAGAGAGATGTAGGAAAGGGTGTTGTGCGGGTGTCGAGCAATGATGAGTGATGGTATATATAGCAGGATATGTGAACGTATGAAGCCACGATCAATAATCAAGTTCTTGATTGATAACCAAAATGGAAACGCGTAACGATCCCGACAAATTAGCGAAAGTGTAAAAGGAAATTATGGTTGTCGGTTACGATTTTGGTTGACAAGGAGACTAAATTCGTTATTGGTTGTAAAAAATGGAAAACATGGAAAGATTGTAAATCCCGGATAATTAGCGTCAAACACATTTTACGTTTAGGAGGCAAAGTTGTTTTGTTAAAAAAGAAACCACAATTAGCGACTAATTAGAACCAATCAAGCATAAAAGGTAACCATGACAGCTCATGCTTGCGGTTACTTGTTTTAGTTTGGGCGGCAAACTTAAAATGAAATTCAGCATTGATGGCTAAGGTTTAAATGATGAAGTTCTGATATGTATGTATGGTGTAGTGGCTTGTTTGTTTTGTGCAAACCGTTTAGACTCGGGTTCGAGTCCCGCAGTCTCTGTTTTCTTTTTTTTTTAATTCAAGGTTTTTAAGTT
Source organism: Helianthus tuberosus (assembly GCA_030545235.1). NCBI lineage: Eukaryota > Viridiplantae > Streptophyta > Magnoliopsida > Asterales > Asteraceae > Helianthus > Helianthus tuberosus. Next base: position 11,607 of record JARYGA010021221.1, read on the forward strand.
TCTAAAATTACACAAACAGTCCCTGTGGTTATAACATGTATCTAGTTTTAAGAAATACACAAACAGCCCCTGGATTTAACTTGATCTGACAAACCTTGTTATTATTAGTTTAAATAAAAATGAAAATTTAACTTGGTTAGTCATAATACCTTATTACTTAACTAAGTTAACAAAAGTTGAACTTTTTAAATTATAAACCTTAATTAATAAATAAATAAATAAATGAATAAAAGAATTAATTAAATAAATGAATAAATAATTTAAATAAATATATTTTGGATAAATAAATGATTAATTTTGAATATGTAATTAAACGCGAAATTACGGAGCGTTACAGTCTCCCCTACTTTAGGAGATTTCGTCCTCGAAATCTAAGAGGAATACCTTTGAAAGGATGGCATTCTTGCTAAAATGTTTGAAATTTTGAAATGCGAAGTGTGTTGAAAAAAGCGTAAGTAAAAGTTGTTGACAAAATGATAAACGATAAAAAAAAAACTTGAACATATGGTTGGCGTAATAAGGTTTCATTGAGAACGTAGAAGAGTTTGTAACTACCTCCGAGGTAAGGAAGTCACCCCTAGCTCGTTAGTGAAGTCTTTGTAAAAGAAAAGAAACGGAGTTGTCTCTCAAGGTAAGGAAGCCACTTCTATCTTGATGATAAGACTTCCATATCTGGGGACATGAGTGGAGTAAATCTTGTGGTGATATTTTGAAATCATAGATATAGATTGCGTATGAAGAGGATTAGTATGATATGTTTAAGTATTTGCGTGGCTCATGTAGGGAGAATTACTAGAGTATTGTGCATCCTTCGTCACTGGAGTGAACGAGGCCGTAAAGTTATAATGTGCGTCCCTAGACACCAAGGTGACCAAGGTCGTAAATGTTATAATGTGCGTCCCTCGACACCAAAGTGTCCGAGGTCGTAAATGTGCGTCCCTCGACACCGAAGTGACCGAGGTCGTAAATGTGCGTCCCTCGACACCGAAGTGACCGAGGTCGTAAATGTGTGTCCCTCGACACCGAAGTGACCGAGGTCGTAATTGTTATAATGTGCGTCCCTCGACACCGAAGTGACCGAGGTCGTAAATGTGCAGGGATTCATAGGTTGAGGTGGAATTCATCCTCTCTTGCATCTTCTTATCATCCTCCAAACGAATATATCTCAAGGCCCTGTTACGAGCTTCGTTGAGATTCCTGCAGGGATTCATTACAAGATCCTAATAAAACTGAGAATCTTTTTGTAATCCCATCTTGAAAGCCTGCACAGCTGTTGCAACATCAAGATGTGGGATATCCAAGGATTCCCGACTAAACTTGTTCACATAATCCCTCAAGGATTCTTGAGGCCCTTGAGTTATCCTGTAAAGATCATTGGTTAGTTTCTTAAAACTCCGGCTGCAAGAAAACTGACTATTAAATAAATTAAGTAAATGAGAAAACGAAGTAATTGAGTGAGGAGGAACATTTAACAGCCATTTTAAGGTTGATCCTGTCAAGGTAGAACCAAAACCCTTGCAGAGACATGCTACCTTGAGATCTGGAGGGATAGGGTTGATCTCCATCCTTTCCATATACTGGGCGATATGCTCTTCAGGATCCGTGGTTACGTCATAGAGTTTCATGTTGGGGGTTTGAAATCTTTTCGGGATTTCAGCATCACAGATAGGATGTGCAAACCGGGATATCCTGTGACTGTCTTGGGATACTTCTGGAATCGGCTAGACCACTCCAGGCACACTGGATATCATGTCTTTCAGCTTTTGAAGCTCCCTAGTAAATATTGACGTCATACATGCATCCTGCAAGGATCCAACACCATTAGTAGCAAGAGTGTTATTATTATTGGATACATTACCAGTCTGGGTATTCTGGCCATATCCTGATGCATATCCTGAGCTTCTCACGGTTGATACTCTTATTGAAGAGGGTATCTCAGGAGTATGATTCTGGGAGTGGCTTGGCACGATATTCCCCCGGTTATCTTCAGTATAAACTGCAGAACTGAAGTTCAAAGCCCTGGGTTGCAAGGGAGTGACAGTTTCTTCCGCAGGCCTACTTGGGCCGGATTTCAAGAGTTGTATCTCTCTCATCAGCATCCGATTAGTTTCCTGCTGCTGCCTCATCTGTTCCTGTACACTACCAAAAAAATTCAGAATTTCGTCATTAGAAGCCAAAACAGGACTAGATCCCTTGGCACTGGGAGCGGGGATAACATCCCAAGCCACAAGACTTTCAGCTCCTTGTGAAGAGGCTTGCATTCTTGGAGGAGGAGGTGGAAGCACCGAACCAATTGTTGCAGGGGTTGTAGCAGACATGGTGGAAGAGCTCATCTTCGATCTCGAGGCCATTGAAAACAATGTAGCAAAAAGTTTTGACAATAGAAAACCGAGTAATGATTTTACTAAAGTTTTTAGTAAAAATAGCACCACTTGCCCCACGGTGGGCGCCAAATTGTTTTGGTCAAAAATTACCGAAGCAATTTAGTGATCAACTTAGTTAAGTGAGGTAGTGTGCTAGAAATATGTGTCGAAAATATGCTGATTAAGTTGTTTGTAAATACAGTTTCCAGGATACAGCTCAGGATATAGAGTTGTATCTATGATCAAACAATGAGCGAAAAATGTAAAGGGTGACACGAGATGTACGAGGAAAGCCCTTGATCAATCTAGATTGCCGGCATAAAACCTCGGGAGCTGACAATCGCAGCTGCCTTGTTCTTCTATTGCTTCAAATATCAGGATACAGTGCCGGATGTGATGTGGATCAACTAGGTGTTACAAGGTAATTCGAGTACAAGTGTTTGTGTGTAGTGATTGCTAGTAGCTAGAGAGTAAAGTGTGCGAGTGAAGTGAGTGCCTTAACTTGATCCGATCATACTATTTATAGCTAACCGAAAACAACTAACTTTCCTAATAAACTGAGATGCCCCGAATATTCCCAAGTAACCGTTGTAGTCCTGGTCTTTCGGGATCAACGTCTTTACTCCAACTGATTTGCCTGAGTCTTGGGGGAAGAAGTCTTCTTGAACGTTGGAGACTTGTGACTCTTAATCTGCACGTGATCAATTCAGTTAATACCAGGATATCAAACCAGGATGTTACCAATATCCTGATCCGGTATCCTGATCACAAGTGAACAATCAAAAGCAGAATATTAGTCAGGATATATATGCTCAGAAAATGACCCATAACAATTGTCCCCAAATATATCTGTTGGTATACCAATCCAACGGATATATTTCAAAAACCCTGTCTCGCGAATCAAGGCAATTAAATCGAGATGACGGTCAAGATTACACCATACAACTTCCAACGTGCTTTTAACTCGATGAACATCTATAACGCTCCTATATTTTCTCTCTTCTTGTTTGAAAACCAGATATCATCAACGGAGTCTCCAGGTAATTCCTTACTTCTTATTCATTTCCTGTCAATCTCTTTTCCTTTACTTGCAATGGCTACTAGAACTTTTTCTCAAACCGGCGAATCATATGAGACCATCATCCAGCAAAATCTTCTTAAAAATCCCGAGAAGGAGATCTGTGCTTTTGATAACGCGGACATTGCAGCATTGAGAGCCTCCGGTGCTTTCCCCGATAGCACGGTCTTCAGACCATTTGATCGATCAATTTGATCGGACGTTTCTTCTACTGATTGGGTCTGCTTCCTAGCATACCCTTTCTCGCTAGGTCTTCGGTACCCCTTTCCCGAATTTATGATGCAATTCTTCCGGACTACCGGTATTTCCTTTGCCCAAACCATGCCCATGGTTTGGAGAGTATTAATCGTGCTCAACCAAATTAAAAACCGTCACTATCCCGACCTTTGTATCGAAGATATGCCAATCGCTTACCGCCTCCGATCCCACGGTTCCAGTCGGTTTATGCTCTTTTCAACTTCCAGCAAACCCCTTATTCTTAAAGCCACCAAAAACGAAGATGGATGGAAACGCAAGTTCTTCTTCGTCAAACGAGACTCCATTCGTGAGGGTGCTAGTCTTCCGGTGGAGTTGTTAACCACCGGTAGGATCATGAATGTCCCCATGTACTTCTAAACTTCTATCTTGTGCTAACATCTTCTTATTTGATCTTTTCGCAGTGAATTTTAAGGAAGTAGCTCCCCCTACTGCGGAATCAGAAAAAAGAATCAAAGCAGTTTACCAATTACCTGCAAGTGACAGGAGTTTTACCACACATATCCCGAGTTCCAGCCAATATTCATCATCCGAAATGTCTGGTAAGAGTTACTTTTGAAATGACTAATTATTGTAATATAAAGAGTAATAAGAGTGGAGGACTTTTCCATTTATGCAGCACCAGCCAAGATCCTTGAGGTTTTCGACCTTGAAGAGCTGGACAGTTACTCTGATCAGGTCCAGATCAAGAAGGAACCTAGTCCCAAGGCCACGGCCTTATCCAAGCCCAGCATCTCCAAGGCCATCATCATTTCCAAACCTTCGCCAGCTACTAAGCCCCGGAGTTCAAGTTCCCGTAAAAGGAAAGAGCCTGATTCTCCTGTTATCTCTGATACATTCCCCTATGAAAATCACGGGTTCATTGAGGCAAGCGGATTCATGACTTCTTTTCTTAACCAGGTTAATATCCTCGAGCCATATCCTGCACCTTATACCACTTATAAGTATTTATTAAAACCAATACCTGTCCTCTTACTTTGCAGGGTCTCGAACGTCTGGTTCATTTATATCAAGAATCCTGTGGGCTCAATAAGACGCTTGAATCCAAGTTGAAGAAAGCCGAGGTTACCATCTCTGATCAGGGTATGATTGCAGCCGCCAAATCTCGGCATTACGAGGACAAGTTCAAGGCTATGACCAAAGAACACCATGCCGCCATCAACAAAGCTGCTCTCCAGGCTCAAACCGATCTTGATGCTGCCCATGCTCAACACGAACAGGATATGATCAGCTACCGGGAAAGCCTTAAAAGTTCCGTCATCACTTCCCTTCTCCAGGCCAGGCTAAAGATGGCCCACGAAGCCAAAGCACTGGGCTTCGAATGTCCTTCTTGGGACATCAATGCCTGGGAAACAAAGCTGAAGAGTCTCGGCGGTACTTCTGCTAAACCTGTAGCTAAAGGATATTCAAAGGCAGTCGAAAACTCAACTGATGCTGAGAGGGATGCTCAGGTTGATCCCGAAACGGATGCTGCTGAAAATGCCACGAACGAAGAAGGCGCTGCCTCCTAAAACTTATTTCCCTTAAATTTGAGAGTTATGCTTATTTGAAAAAAATTATTTTCTTTTTCCTTAGAACCATTTTATTTCCTGTAGTAAAACAATTTGATAACCAAGGGTGGATGGGTCCTAGGTTTTAGGACGAAGCCTTTGGTTATCAGCTGGCATCGTTTATTTTTAAATAATACCACCTTCTGACTTATTTGTTGTTGCCTCCTAATTTCTGTCATGCATTTCTTAGTGTAGATTTTAGCTTTGCAAAATTTGTGCAACTATCTTTTGAAAATATCCTGATCAATATACTCAGTATTATGAAGACCTTTATCAAATAGAATTTCTCAAAATCCAATCAATTTTAGACAAAATTTCTAAAGAATAAAAGATAGTATATTTTCTAAAACCTGTTTTGATAATACTTGTTTGATCAGAGTTTTAATTTTCAATCCAAGTATCATTTCCCAAATATTTCAATCAAATATCCCGAAACGTATCCCAAAAACACATTTGAAGACATATCCTAAAGATATATCCTTATCAGGATATTTTGAGCCTTAAACAGAGTTAGACAATTCATGTAAAGTTCACAAAGGAAAGATCATACCAGGAATTGAGTGTAACCCTAGTATTAAACTCCAACCCTTTTTGCGACTTCTCCCACTAAGATGTCCCCAGTCTGTGACACTTAGCCCAATTTTGATCTTTTGAGCCTCACACAATTGCTTTAGAAAGAATGTCCCCTGTGCATGAAGTCTTTAAACACTTATAAAATTTTTGAATATTAGTTCCAACTGTTTAGACAATTCTTGTGTTACAGGGGTAAAACCCAAAAATATACTAGAGAAAAATCCTTAGTATCCTGGGGAAAATCCCAAATTTTCATGCGCTACAGGCGGGAGTGTATAAACTCCGAGACTTAGAAAGGTGAAAACCTTTAAACCTTAGAGAGTATGACAATACCCTTTCGTGAGAGAGGGTGATCAATCCTCATATACCTTTAGGATTCAGGATATAGCCAATAGTAACGAAATTGTCAGCCACTTTTACATGAACTGGTCCCACCACCTTGAACTATTCCTGAATAACTTGCGCTCCAGGTGGGGTGTTTAAACCCAATTCGAAAGAAAGGTGAATACCTTTAAACCTGTGAAGGGATCAGTATCCCTTAGACGTGAGAGAGGGGGCCAATCCTCTAATCTTCTGAAGTATCCTGAGTGTGTATCCTGGTGCTATATCCCGAAGCGTATTCTGCAAAACACTTATAAGCTAAGGTGGGTGTTAGCCTGGGTATCACCTCTCTGATGCTTAAGTCAGTAACGGGTTCAAAACAGTAAATAACATTAAAATTTAATAAGAGAGACAGAATTCATACCATCCTGAGTTAGAATTTAAATTCCATACTCACTTGAAATAGAGTTTTAGATGTATAGCATTCCAGGATCTCGGTAGCATATCCCCCTCCAAATTCTTGAGTCGGTATGCTCCTTTTCCTGATTCTGATTCAACCTCATAGGGTCCTTCCCATTTTGGAGCCAATTTTCCATCAGCAAGATTAGTAGTATTCTGAAAAGCCTTTCTCAATACCCAATCTCCAACTTGAAATCTCCTAGTCCTTATATTCTTGTTATATGCTTTAGATATCCTCTGTTGATATGCTGCCATCTTTAGCCTTGCTGCGTCTCTTGTCTCATCAATAGTATCCAGTTCCTGGCATAGGACTTCAGGATTCTGCTCAGGATCCCGGAGGTTGGATCTCGCTGTAGGTATCACCATTTCTGTCGGGATCACCGCTTCTGCTCCAAACACCAAGGAAAACGGGGTTTGGCCAGTTGCACTCTTCACCGTCGTCCTATCAGCCCACAAAACAAAGGGTAATTCTTCTGCCCACCTTCCTTTCTTAGCCCCTAGTCTCTTTTTCAAGTTGTTGACAATTATCTTGTTCGAGGATTCTGCTTGTCCGTTTGCTTGAGGATGTACCAGAGTAGACGTAATCATTTTGATTCCCCAACTCTTGCAAAAGTCAGTAGCCCTTTTACTTATAAATTGAGATCCATTGTCACAAATTATCTCAGCTGGTACTCCAAACCTAGTCAGGATATTCCTTTTTATGAAGGATACCACTTCTTAATCTCTAATTTGAACAAATGCTTTAGCTTCGACCCACTTAGAGAAATAATCGGTCATTGCCAGCATGAAGACCTTTCCTCCTGGAGCCTTTGGCAATTTTCCTACTATGTCCATTCCCCATTTCATGAATGGCCAAGGGGGAAGCCATAGGATAAAGCGGTTCGGCCGGCTGATGTAATATGTTACTGTGTCTTTGACATGCATCACATCTTCGAGCATATTCTGCAGCATCTTTTCTCATCGTCGGCCAATAATATCTTGTTCTTAATACTTTTGAGAACAATGACCTGCCCCCAGTATGGTTACCACAATCCCCTTTGTGTATATCCTGAAGCACTTCCTTAGTTTCGGGATCCTCTAAGCACCTCAGATATGGTCCTGCAAGAGATTTCTTATACAAGACATTATTTATAATAGTGAATCGTGATACCTTCATTCTAAAGGCCTTAGGATTCTCATCCTTTGGGATATGTCCTTCCTTGAGATATCTTAAAATTGGAACCATCCAGGACTTGGGATCCTTCTCAGGATACTTCCGTATCTTAAGGATTCTTCACAGGATATAAGATATGTAACATTAGTATTCAGGTTCCTTCCAGTATCCTGACTGATGATCCTAGATTCGCCAAGGCATCAGCTTCAGCATTATCCTCTCTTGGTACCTGTTCAAGTGTGAAAATATCGAAATATCCTGCTAATTTTTTGAGAATTTCGAGATACTCGATTAACTTCTCACCTTTAACTGCATATGATCCATTAAAATGATTAATGATTAACAAGGAGTCAACATATAGTTGCAAATTTTTAATATTCATATTTTTAGCCAACTCTAATCCTGCAATTAAAGCTTCATATTCTGCTTCATTATTAGTAGCAGGAAATTCACATCTAATAGCCTGGGGTAATATGTCCCCCTGTGGCGATTTTAGTAGTATACCTAAACCTACACCTCTTACATTAGATGCACCATCAGTATATAATGTCCAGGATTCTAAGTTTTCTCCTAGCTGCTGTACTTCTAAGTCTACTTCATTTTGAATGTCACTACTGAAATCAGCCACAAAGTCAGCTAAAGCCTGAGACTTTATAGCATTTCTAGGCTCATAAACTAAATCATAGGCACTTAATTTTACTGACCACTTAGCCATCCTACCCGACATCTCGGGTTTCCTAAGCATGTTCTTAACATGATAATTAGTTTTAACATGAATCCTATGTGTCTCAAAATAATGTCTAAGTTTTGTTGATGCCATAACTAGGGCTAATATCAATTTTTCTAGATGAGAATATCTAGTTTCAGCATCTAATAAACTTTTACTAACATAATAGACAGGATATTGCTGACCTTCGTGGTCCTTTATAAGAACGGCACTTACAGCGTTCCCTGATACTGCGAGGTATAGGGACAGTGGTTCACCATTTTCAGGCTTCATCAATAGAGGTGCACTTGAGAGATACTGCTTCAAATCCTGCAGGGCTGCTTCATGCTTCTCTTTCCATTCAAACTTCTTGTTTTTCTTCAGGATATCATAAAATTCCTTGCATTTCTCGGAGGATCTTGAGATAAATCTGTTCAATGCTGCTACTCGCCCTGTTAACCTTTGAACATCCTTCATATTTGAAGGTGATTTGATATCCAAGATAGCTTTAATCTGCTCCGGGCTTGCCTCTATTCCTCTTTTAGTCACCATATATCCTAGAAACTTTCCTGCCCCCACTCCAAAATGGCACTTGGCTGGATTTAGTTTCATATTGTACTGGTCCAGGATATCAAATGCTCCTTTAATATCCTAGAGATGATCCTCGGCCTTCTTGGATTTGACTACCATATCGTCAATGTACACCTCCATGGTGTCCCCCAGTTTGTCTTTAAACATCATGTTCACCAATCTCTGGTACGTTGCACCTGCATTTTTCAAACCAAAAGGCATAGCAGTATAACAGTAAATACCTGTTGGCGTCATGAAAGCAGTATCCTCCTGGTCTGAAGGTTCCATTTGGATCTGCTGGAATCCTGAGGATGCATCCATGAAGGTTAACATCTCATGACCGGCAGTGGCATCCACCATCGAGTCTATATGAGGCAGAGGGAATGGGTCTTTAGGACATGCTTTGTTCAAGTCTGTGTAATCTACACAAACTCTCCATTTCGCATTCTTCTTTTGAACCACGACCACATTTGCTAGCCACTTGGGAAATTTGACTTCCCTGGTAATCTTGGACTTCAATAGTCTTTCAACCTCTTCTTGAATAATTATGTTCCGTTCTGGAGCAAACTTCCTTCTTTTTTGCTGGATAGGCTTGAAAGACCTGTCAATTCCAAGCTTGTGAGTTATAATATCCTTGGAAATACCTGTCATATCCAGTGTTTTAAGAATCGCTAGGCGCTAGTCGGGCGGCGAGGTACCGACTAGCGATTAATCGGAATTAACAGGGACTAATCGGAATTAATCGGATTGAGATTTTTATATGTAATTTTTAGTTACATATATACACACACATTTTTATATGTAGTTTTTTAAAGTAGACATGTTTTAACCCTTCATTAACCCATTTTTTTATGTAATTGAAAGGAATTTATATGGTTTGGTCAAAATTTAGTCGGAATCTAGCCAAAATTTGGCCAGAATAGGACCGCCATTGACTACCTAGCTATTAATCGGTCATTAATCGGTGAACCTCCGATTAGTGACTAATCGGCGACTAATCGGAGACTAGTCGGGATTTTTTCAACCATGGTCATATCCTCGTGTTTCCACGCGAACGTCGACATCCTGCATTTTAGAAAATTAGTCAATTGATTTTCAATATCCTGAGGGATATTGGTTCCTACGAGCACCGAGATATCCGGATTATCCTGATTCAGGATAACTTTCTTTACATCCTGCTCTAAAGCCTCCATGATATCCTGGGCCTGCATCTTTAATTGCTATGCTGCATTAGGCTTGGTTGAGGATTTCATTGAGGATGAGTAACATTCCTTCGCCTCATGCTGATCACTATCAACCTTGACAACCCCCCAAGGGGTAGGGATCTTGATGCACTGATGATAAGTCGATGGCACAGCCTTCATATCATGGATCGATGGCCTGCCTAGTATGATGTTATAGCAGGATAGGGAGTCCATCACACAGAAACGTTGTATCGAGTTGACCCCTTCAACATATACTGGTAACTTTATCTCCCCTACGGTATTCCTAGCTTCTCCACTGAAACCAACGAGCACAGTGGACTTCAAAGTAATGTCCATCGGAGATACATTCATCCTCTTCAATATTTCCAGCTGAATTATGTTGACAGATCTGCCATTATCCACTAATATCCTGCGTACAAAATGGTTAGCAACATATAACGTTATTACGAGAGCATCATGGTGAGGATCCTGGATAGTATCCCTGTCATCACTGTCGAAAGTGATCACTTTATCAGTTGTGAGGGTAGTCGTCCTGGCTGGCTTATCTCCCCTCTCGGCCTTAGCTTCCTTTACATGTCTCTTGGCCGCAGAATACGAAGTCCCACAAATGTCGGATCCTCCTGAAATAAAGTTGATTATCTTGGCATCCGTAGGAGGTGACGCTGCTCGTTCAGGATCCTTCTCAGTATCCTGACCCTTATTCTTCTTTCTTCCTAAGAGATCCTTCAGATATCCCTTGCTTAGGAGATAACTTATTTCCTTTCTTAGAGCAATGCAATCCTCAGTTACATCTCCGAAATCTTCATGGAAGGCACACCACTTGGATTTATCCTTCCAATCAGCTTTTTGTTGATTCCTTTGAGGCCACCTAGCTTTGTCTCCTAAACCATGCATAGCATACATTAACTCAGGTATGTTAACAGAAAAGCAATATTCAGATAATTCAGGATATTCTTCAGGATCCTCATCTTCAACAGCATTCACTTTCTTGTTGTCATTCCTGCCATATGGTTTAGAGCGATATGGTTTATACGAGGATTCTGATTTCCTGTTAGTTGATTCATAGGTTGAGGTGGAATTCATCCTCTCTTGCATCTTCTTATCATCCTCCAAATGAATATATCTCAAGGCCCTGTTACGAGCTTCGTCGAGATTCCTGCAGGGATTCATTACAAGATCCTGATAAAACTGAGAATCTTTTTGTAATCCCATCTTGAAAGCCTGCACAGCTGTTGCAACATCAAGATATGGGATATCCAAGGATTCCCGACTAAACTTGTTCACATCATCCCTCAAGGATTCCTAAGGCCCTTGAGTTATCCTGTAAAGATCACTGGTTAGTTTCTCAAAACTCCGGCTGCAAGAAAACTGACTATTAAATAAATTAACCAAATGAGCAAACGAAGTAATTGAGTGAGGAAGAACATTTAACAGCCATTTTAAGGCTGATCCTGTCAAGGTAGAACCAAAACCCTTGCAGAGACATGCTTCCTTGAGATCTGGAGGGATAGGGTTGATCTCCATCCTTTCCCTATACTAGGCGATATGCTCTTCAGGATCCGTGGTTCCGTCATAGAGTTTCATGTTGGGGGTTTGAAATCTTTTCGGGATTTCAGCATCACAGATAGGAGGTGCAAACCAGGATATCCTGTGATTGTCTTGGGATACTTCTGGAATCGGCTAGACCACTCCAGACACACTGGATATCATGTCTTTCATCTTTTGAAGCTCCCTAGTAAATATTGACGTCATACCTGCATCCTACAAAGATCCAACACCATTAGTAGCAAGAGTGTTATTATTATTAGATACATTACCAGTCTGGGGATTCTAGCCATATCCTGAAGCATATCCTGAGCTTCTCACGGTTGATACTCTTATTGAAGAGGGTATCTCAGGAGTATGATTCTGGGAGTGGCTTGGCATGATATTCCCCCGGTTATCTTCAGTATAAACTGCAGAACTGAAGTTCAAAGCCCTGGGTTGCAAGGGAGTGACAGTTTCTTCCGCAGGCCTACTTGGGCCGGATTTCAAGAGTTGTATCTCTCTCATCAGCATCCGATTAGTTTCCTGCTGCTGCCTCATCTGTTCCTGTACCCTACCAAACAAATTCAGAATTTCGACATTAGAAGCCAAAACAGGACCAGATCCCTGGGCACTGGGAGCGGGGATAACATCCCGAGCCACATGACTTTCAGATCCTTGTGAAGAGGCTTGCATTCTTGGAGGAGGAGGTGGAAGCACCGAACCAATTGTTGCAGGGTTTGTAGCAGACATGGTGGAAGAGCTCATGTTCGATCTCGAGGCCATTGAAAACAATGTAGCAAAAATTTTTGACAATAGAAAACCGAGTAATGATTTTACTAAAGTTTTTAGTAAAAATAGCACCACTTGTCCCACGGTGGGCGCCAAATTGTTTTGGTCAAAAATTACCGAAGCAATTTAGTGATCAACTTAGTTAAGTGAGGTAGTGTGCTAGAAATATGTGTCGAAAATATGCTGATTAAGTTGTTTGTAAATACAGTTTCCAGGATACAGCTCAGGATATTGAGTTGTATCTATGATCAAACAATGAGCGAAAAATGTAAAGGGTTACACGAGATGTACGATGAAAGCCCTTGATCAATCTAGATCGCCGGTATAAAAACTCGGGAGCTGACAATCGCAGCTACCTTGTTCTTCTATTGCTTCAAATATTAGGATACAGTGCAGGATGTGATGCGGATCAACTAGGTGTTACAAGGTAATTCGAGTACAAGTGTTTGTGTGTTGTGATTGCTAGTAGCTAGAGAGTAAAGTGTGCGAGTGAAGTGAGTGCCTTAACTTGATCCGATCATACTATTTATAGCTAACCGAAAACAACTCACTTTCCTAATAAACCGAGATGCCCCGAATATTCCCAAGTAACCGTTGTAGTCCTGGTCTTTCTAGATCAACGTCTCCACTCCAACTGATTTGCCCGATTCTTGGGGGAAGAAGTCTTCTTGAACGTTGGAGACTTGTGACTCTTAATCTGCACGCGATCAATTCAGTTAATACCAGGATATCGAACCAGGATGTTACCAATATCCTGATCCGGTATCCTGATCACAAGTGAACAATCAAAAGCATAATATTAGTCAGGATATATATGCTCAGAAAATGACCCATAACACTTATCACAAGATAAGGGTCCACTAGAATATGAAATGGAAATTTCCTTCAAGATTTGGATATTACTTCTAACTTGAGGGTAAATTTCGTGCAAAATACAAAGTATAGCTGAGTGAAAGTCATCACCAAATTTGGGAATCACCCCTATTTTGGTGAATGGTTTCGATTGTGTTATAAGAATGTCTTCAACGCCTCCAAGTGTGTATTGTGTTAGCCTTAGGAAAGGCATGTATGTTTAAAGACCAAAGAGAGTAGAGAGAAGCAAATGAGATAGAAAGGAAGTAGTTTTAAAGAACACATAGTGAGAAAAGTTCCTAAACTATAGACTAAGTAAAAGCATCCTACTTTTCCTAATTCCCTATAGTTATGGTTTTGATACCAATCTGGTATCAGAGTATTCCTACTATAGGCTAGGTAAAAGTATGGCAATCTTCCTAATTCCCTATAGTTATGGCTCTGATACCAATCTATCTCACCCAAACCGATGGCGGAAACATCGGGATGAAACTAAATAGATTTCAAGAGACATCATAACGCTATTTGTGTCAAGTATTTAATGATTTCATTTTACATTGTTTGAACTAGAAATACCACAAGTTTAAAATAAATAAAATGCGACAAGTATTCAAGTAAATAAATTTCATTTCATAATAATGGTTTATTACAAGATTGGAAACAAATTACAACAGGTTTGCAAGTATTAAAATTTAAATGCGTTTCTAGGCAATCCTACTAGATTCCTTGTATCATCACAACCTGCAATACATGTTAAAGCATAGATCAATACAAAAGTATTGGCGAGCATACAAGTTTGAGTATATGTATAAAAATGTCATTAAACAAATTTTCCATGACAATAACTAATTATAAGCATATGAACTTAAACACGTAGGATTTCAAGTATAACACGTATGATTACAAGTATAACACGTATGAACATATATAGAGATTATTTGTTTAAAGGTTCTAGCATGTTTGTGTATTTGATTCAAAGAACATGTATTGCATCCCAAATATAATAAAGCCTAAAAAGGGATCGAGTATGCTCACCTTTGGTTGCGTGAGGTTCTTGGAATATCGCACGAGTAGAGATTGAGAACCAAGAGAATGAACAGGATGATTATCCGAAAACAGTGCGAGTGGATCTCCGTACGTCCCGGTGTCGTCTCCGATTCTCCGGCGAAGTTCTTTTCTTTCCGACGATTTCCGGTGTAGCTCAGACGCGGTCAAGTAATAAAAAGGTTGCGTGTATCGAACAAAGATGACGTGAAACTCTTGATGTTTTCCGGGGACTTGTTATCAAAACAGTGAGATGAGAGGGTGGTGTCGATATGTGTGGGTTTTCAGCAATGATAAAATGATTCCGGCGAACTCCGAACCTTTCCGGCGGGTGGTGTTATCGGCCTGTGCGAGAGAGATGTAGGAAAGGGTGTTGTGCAGGTGTCAAGCAATGATGAGTGATGGTATATATAGCGGGATATGTGAACGTATGAAGCCACGATCAATGATCAAGTTCTTGATTAATAACCAAAATGGAAACACGTAACGATCCCGATAAATTAGCGAAAGTGTAAAAGGAAATTATGGTTGTCGGTTACGATTTTGGTTGACAAGGAGAGTAAATTCGTGATTGGTTGTAAAAAAAAGAAAAACACGGAAAGATTGTAAATCCCGAATAATTAGCGTCAAGCACATTTTACGTTTAGGCGGCAAAGTTGTTTTGTTAAAAAGGAAACCACAATTAGCGACTAATTAGAACCAATCAAACATAAAAGGTAACCATGACAGCTCATGCTTGCTGTTACTTGTTTTAGTTTGGGCGGCAAACTTAAAATGAAATTCAGCATTGATAGCTAAGGTTTAAATGATGAAGTTCAGATATGTATGTATGGTGTAGTGGCTTGTTTGTTTTGTGCAAACCGTTTAGACTCGGGTTCGAGTCCCGCAGTCTCTGTTTTCTTTTTTTTTTTTAATTCAAGGTTTTTAAGTTTCTAAAATTACACAAACAGTCCTTGTGGTTATAACATGTATCTAGTTTTAAGAAATGCACAAACAGCCCCTGGATTTAACTTGATCTAACAAACCTTGTTATTATTAGTTTAAATAAAAAGGAAAATTTAACTTGGTTAGTTATAATACCTTATTACTTAACTAAGTTAACAAAACTTGAACTTTTTAAATTATAAACCTTAATTAATAAATAAATAAATAAATGAATAAAAGAATTAATTAAATAAATGAATAAATAAATAAATAATTTAAATAAATATATTTTGGATAAATAAATGATTAATTTTGAATATGTAATTAAACGCGAAATTACGGAGCATTACACAACTCGCTCCATAGACTTGTGTGGCTTGTTGGCAAAGTTGTAGAGTCACAAAAGATACAAATAAAACTTAGTTTTCAGGAGAGCAGGTCCGTGCAAATGGGGGATCACAGATTTCCGTTTTTTGACAACCTGCGCGGTAATGTTTCCCAAAAAGCCTTAGAGTTGTTGGTTGTCGAGAGGTAAAAGCTACATGCGTTGAGGGTAGGAAGGGGGACTTGTGGCCACCAGCTTTCTACGGGTTGTGGGTTGCCATGTGCTTGTCAGATGGAGTGGTGAGAAAGTACAGGTAACATAACAACTATAACATATGCTTCGATCCATAGAATATAATCATCATTATACTTAATGTTTTAACAATGATTATTGAAAAACAGGTTGCAAAATTCCACTTACCGCGATAGACAAATTCTAGACAAAACATGATTTTTCGAAAGAAAAACTTAATCAAGACGATTGTAATATTCAGGCGGAAATGGATAGACACACACAGCAACTACAGGCGCAGCCACCTCTAGTGGTAAAAAGTATGTTGTCGAAGATGAAAGCAAGTATGACTGACCATCAACCGCCCTAGGTACAACAAGATACCCGGGGCCGCCCAACTACGAAAGCAAAACAATAAAAGAATGAAGACCTTGCGAGACATAAAGATAAACAACCCGAATCACAGGGGAACGACTACACTCAAAAGCCAAATGTGCGATGTAGTCGTTCAAAGAAAA
>JARYGA010021222.1:0-27981 GCA_030545235.1 Helianthus tuberosus
AACCTCGGAAGGTTATTCCCTACGCTACTATGGTCACTTAACATGTTTGGTCGGATCCTAATGATCGACCAAACGGGTCGGGTTCGAAAGTATAAGCGATTGATTAGATCGCTTACCTTTACGACCCTAGACAAGCACAAAACTAAAAGTGACGAGCTAAGCATGTTAAAACATGCTTAACTAAGTTAGAAAACAAGTTTTGATATCAAAACAAACGGTTTTGATATCCTAGAGTAGTTTGGTTACAAAATACGCGAGAAAACGCATTTTGGCCGAAACTACGACTCGTCACTGAGCCTAGATAACGTGGTAATCAGTAGGTATAGTCACTAGGGACTATAACCATCGTGATTACGCTCACGTTATGTAGTTCAAATGAACTTCGCGTTGACCATAAACTGGTCAAAGCAGAAAGTCAAACGCAGTTTGACTTTAACGACAAAAACGAATGAAAAGAACGAAAGAATACTTACAGAAGGTCCCCGCAAGCTCTTGATCCGATTTACTCTCAGGTATGAAGCATAAACTTCAACTTAGAGAGCCAAAATCAGATTCAAGTGTGCTTTGGGAGGAAGTGAGGGTGGGTATTTATAGGAATTCAAGAACCGTTAAGATCGTTCATAAAAAACTGAGCTTTGATTTGGACCTTACATGCGTGCCCATGGTTTTCTAAAACCATGGGAGCCCCTAATAATGGACTAGGTTCATTGAATACCAGCCCATGGTTTTGCAAAACCATGGGTTAAACCATCAACACTTCAAAATGGAGTAGGTTCATTGAATCTGGTCAGAAATTTCAAAAATGGTCCCTGCACTTGTAAAACTTGAATTTTTGCACTTTTAAGCCCCGTTAACCCCATTTCAAGGCTCTAAAATAAATTTAAGGTATAGGGAACTTAAAATATGCTCAAAAATTTGTCGGATGTCGGTTCTTTTGGTCGTACGGTTGCGTTGTTTGGTTAATTACAACGAAAGTCGTAACGGACGCAAAAACGATCCAAATCAAGCGACGAATGGATTTTTCTTATGCCAAACACTAAAATAAAATATTTTAATGCTTACATAAATTTTTGGATGTCCAGATGTATTCAGAACGTAAGTTATAGGCGAAAATGCAAACCTGTGCACTTTTTGACGCTTTTAGTCCCTGAATGACCCAAAAGTTTATTTTAGCACACCGAACTCCTCAAAGCCTATTTCTAAGTTATGTAAAGGATATTTATGGTATGTTTAACTTATGGTCATGTTCCGGAATGTTCGTTACAGTTCAAATTGGCATGCTTTCGCAGTTTGTCAAATTTAGTCCCTGTAAAGCGAATTAACTTGTTTTTGCCATACCAAAGCCTTCAAAAGTTATTTCTAAGTTATGTAAAGGTTATTTAAGGTATGTTAAGCATATGTCACTGTTCCAGAGTGTTTGTTTCATTAAACTGGTTATATTTACGCATTAGATTGCGTATAACCTTCCAGAAATCGAACAAGAATTGGTATGTGCAAAGATCACACATATTTATACAAATTCCAAGTATGAGACACAATATTTCATTGATTTGGTATTTGTTTGCTGGTCGCAGTGACCCAGGTGTCACAGTCTCCCCTACTTAAGGAAATTTCGTCCCGAAATTTATTCGTAGGAGTCTGTCTGTGACTCTGTGTTAAATGATCATTAAAGATATGAAAGGCATAATCCCGTTATATTCCTCAACGGATATTCTCCAAAAGCGAAAATGAACGAACGGAGTCATTTTCCTCAACGGGTTCTTCGGAAATGGAAAATGAAGGATTTAACAAACGGATATTCATTTCCCTTAACGGATATTCTTCAGAACGAAAATGAACAAACGGAGTTATTTTCCTCAACGGGTATTCTTCAGAATTGGAAATGAAGGATTAAACAAACGGATATTCATTTCCTCAACGGATAATCTTTAGAAACGAAAATGAACATACGGAGTCATCTTCAACGGTTGCTTCCTCAGAAACGGAAATGAGAAGGATAAACAAACAGATATTCATTTCCTCAACGGGTAATATTCAGAAACGAAAATGAACTGAAGGAGTCATTTTCAACGGTTGCTTCATCAGAAAAGAAAATGAAGGATTAGACAAACGGATATTCATTTCCTCAACGGATAATCTTTAGAAACGAAAATGAACAGATGGAGTCATTTTCAACGGTTGCTTCATCAGAGTTGGAAATGAATTGGGTTAACTCTAGATACATGACAGAACTTGCTGTGATTCTTGTGCACTAAATTCCATAATTATGTATGCATCCATAATTACGTAATTCCTTGCAGAGTCCGCACAGTTTGTTTTGTAATTGTTTAGGGGAAGAAAATCAAACCTGTGATGAGGGTGACTAGACTACCATAGGGTCCTTTTAATTAGATCGACAGATGATCTTTTTAATTAGGCCACCAAGGAGTCCTTCCAGCTATATCATCACATGATATTCCTAACCAGATTTTTGGATCAATCTGTTTAACTAGACCCCTCAAGGGGTCTAATTATGGAGTAGTACTTTATAATCCAAGGGACTTAACTACAACGTAGAAGTCCATTAAGGATTTTAGGTAGTACCTTTGGGTATCCTACTATGAATCCCCTTATACGAAGATATGGAAGATTCTACGAGGATTTGGATAACATAATTTGGATCACACAAAAACATAAAAGGGAACACATAAGCACATAATCACATAATTGTTTTCTTGGTTATTAATTGTTATTATCTTGTTATTGATTGTTATTAACTTGGCGTTGATTTAAACATGGGTATTCAAGGCATACCAGGAACCCAGTTGATGGACTTCAACGTCCTCAAGCATCTATCTGAAAAGATAGGATGATCTTCTAAAAATTCGATTTTTACAAGGAATCACCACATTCGAATTAAGGTATACAACAATTAAGGACTTACGGAAATATCCTTAGGTACCCCATTAAGGAGTGGGTATTCATCCAGAGTTGTAACTTGGGCCTTGTACTTCGTTTTCCTTGGAGGGACGGTTACTTAGGATTTTCGTGGAAAGCGCAAGAGATCATACAATGGAAGAAATTTGGGGGTAGTCTGTTCTTCAAGGAATACGGTTCCTTGATTGTCGGTATCGTAGGGGATATGTTGTTTATTCATGCAACCACAATAAACATATTGCAATGTAAGTAAAAGATTTATTTATAAACAACATCAACAACTTTTTCATGGACCTTGAGAACAAAAGAAAATAATACATAAGACGTGATTATTTCTAAACAGCGTTGTCTTCCATTCGGTCAGATGCTCATCCCTGCACCGGATTCGCATTAGCAAGCTTTGGGCAGTTTCTTCGGAAATGGCCCATCTCGCCACAGTTGAAACAAGAACCTGGTGGAAAACGACCTTGAGCAGGATTGTTGTTAACTTGGTTGGGTGCAGCTGCAGTTGGGCAAACCCTCGCTGTATGACCTATAAGTCCACAAACTTGGCATGTGCGGCACTTCGCACCAGCATGATGATGTAGGCTACATCGGTTGCACAAGGGTGCAGTTCCGTTGTAGGGCTTCTTCGCAGGGGGTTGAGCTGGTTGTTTGGGGACGGCTTGACCATTGTGAGCGACCATGGCGATGTTCTGAGAAGCCTTTCACTTCTTTGACTTCTTAGGGGATCCAGTATGTTCATCCATGGTCTTTGATTCCTCGATTGGTTTCTTGTCACCCTTTCGAAAAAAGTTTACCTTTCCTGATCTGAGATTCAGTCAAGGTTGCAGCTAGCTCAATGGCCTGTCTAACTGTAGTAGGGTTGCTACCAGTCACAATGTCTTGTATTGAGTCAGGGAGACCATCAATGTATTTTTCGATTGCCTTATCCAAATGCGTGACCATGTTTGGGCATAACAGACTTAACTCCTCATTACGGTCCGTGTAGGCTCGATGCTCACCGCTATCTTGCTTAAGATCATCAAATTCCCTTTCTAGAGCCCTTAGCTCATGACGAGGACATAATTCCTTCATCATAAGAGCCCTAAGCTCGGCCCAAGTCTGTGCTAAAGCAACCTCGGCACCACGCTCTCTCATCACCCCGTTCCACCATGTAAGAGCCCTCTTCAGAAACACACTGGAAGCAAACTTGACCTTGCGATTATCAGGACACTGAACGTGACGAAATGTACTCTCAGTGCTCTCGAACCATTGTAGGAGCCCAGTTGCTCCTTCAGAACCACTAAACTTGAGTGGCTTAGCCGAATTGAAACTCTTGAAATTGCATGGAGCATTATTGTTGTTGTTGGCTTGGTTCAGTTGAGCAATAAGATTCGGGAAAGCAGCAGCCATTTGCTGCGCGATGATTTCTGCCAGTTCGGCATTCGCTATCTGATTGTCGCGTCGAGGAGGCATTCTAAAAGGATGGAAACATGAAAGGAAACGAGCAAGATGATTAGATGAAAAGGATGAGGTGATACAAAATTTGACAAAAGCAAAGATGGTGGTCATTTGTTTGTTACCACAAGGCAAACAAACGACACATTGTGACTAATCAAAGTAAATGGGTTAAAAATAATGTATCGCGAAGACATGCTCGCCTATAAGTGAACACTCACCCCAAGAGTTCCCAGGTAAGAGTGACTGGTCTGATTATGTGGATTTGTACGAACACTCTAGCCTTAGACAGAAAACCCAGGGTACAGGCATTCACTCTTCCAGTTTTCACGTGTTCACACTATTTACGACCCAAAACTTTGACGAGATTTTGAAAACTCAAAGGGGTTCAAAACCTTATAAAAGCGGGTTCAAAACCTTACAATAGAGGGTTCAAAACCTAGTAATCAATCATCCATGAATAGATGATTAATTTTCAAAGCGGATTCGGAATTGATGTTCTCATTGCGGTTATCACCTAAGAATAGGTGACGGTTTTTGTTTTAAAAATCTAAACGGAAATCTTCTTACGTTAGGGTCCTAGGAAGGTTATAGTCTAGGTCAAAGCATTACTAATAACCTAATTCCCTATAACCATTGGCTCTGATACCAACTTTTCTGTCACACCCCGACCACGTAAAACAACGAAACGTGGCGGAAACGTCGGGGAGTGTTGTAACAGAATTAATTGTTTCACAATCATGGAAATTAAAGTTACGTTTTATTTATCAAACAAGAGAGTTACATTGTCTTAAAACAAGAAACAAAGAGTACATAACATAAATTAACTAGTTCTTGCTTCGTTTTAAGTCACTAAGGCACAGGTCCGCCTAAATGTGTCTCGATCATCCTATGCAACAGCTCCTGAAAACGCATGTGAAAATAGGTACGTCAGCATAAAAATGCCTGCGAGATACATAGGTTTTGTGAAAATAGGATTCATGACTGGCGTTTAAAGAAACTGTTTAATAAAAGTAGCCATGAATCTTGTTGAGTGGTTCCTTTCATAAGTTATTTGAAAAGTGATAAATAAACCAAATGATATATATATGTTTAAAAGAATAATGTATGGTTAAGTGAATAACCATGTAAAATGAGTTTGTATAAGTTAAGTTATTTGTAAAACGATGTTTATGTGAAGATTGTGTTGTAGATGTAATACGTCTAAACTGAAATGGTTTAAATAACGCTACGATATCTAATACCATAAAAGCAATTATATATAGGAAGTACCAGCGGCGTATCCACCATGTTTTTATCGTATTACACGTCGCCTCGTTACTTAAATCACTTACCCAAACAACCACCAAAATGTAATGTTTAACAATTGTAGAAATGTTTATGTATGGTCAAATACGGTTTACACAGTTCAACAGTTACAAACGGTTCACATAATCAAATGGTTATAACGGTTCACATGGTCAAATGGTTATAACGGTTCACATGGTCTAATGGTTACAACGGTTCACATAGTCAAGTGGTTACAACGGTTCACATGGTCAAATAGTTACAAACGGTTCAAAATGTAATATAATGTGTTCATATGCTGGATGACATATGCAACAAATTGTAATGTAAAACAATGTACTAAGTATGCTAAGTTAACATACAAAGCAGAAAAGTCATGTAAATGAATGTGCTAGCATGCTCAGTCAACATACATAGCAGAAAAGTCATGTAAATCAATGTGCTAGCATGCTCAGTCAACATACATAGCAGAAATGTAAAGTAAAACAATGTACTATATGCGTACTAGTGAACATAGCAAGTATATGATATGAAAAGATGGAAAGCATGAAAGTAACAAGTAGGCACATGTGTTTCACCCCAAAATTTTTGGAAAACAGTAAAATAGGGGTCTATGTACTCACTTGAGATTGCCTAGAAGTCCTTGAGTAACACCCACACAATGCTAGAGATCACGGAAATCAAACGGCACCTAAATCAGAGGATCAGATAGAATGAGGGTTCGTAAACCAAACGAGTATGGGAACTCGTGTAATATGGTTTAACAAAGTCTACATACTAAAATGAAACCTAACCTAAGTGCTTAGGACCCATTACGACCCGTTTAGGTAGCTTATGCTACTTTAACGCGTCGTTCGCGTAAAACGCGTTCGGAATGCCTAAATAGCCCTATGATAAGTAAAATATGCCTTAACATGTCTAATATTGTTGCTAAATCAGTTTAGATATCAAAAATTATGTTACATAGGCTTAAAATGAATTTTGGCGTAAAAAGGGCATTTTGGTAATTTACCTAAGGCATATAAACTACCTATCATGCGACTAATCAAACCTAAGTGACCATAAGGTTTAACCTCGGAAGGTTATTCCCTACGCTACTATGGTCACTTAACATGTTTGGTCGGATCCTAATGATCGACCAAACGGGTCGGGTTCGAAAGTATAAGCGATGGATTAGATCGCTTACCTTTACGACCCTAGACAAGCACAAAACTAAAAGTGAAGAGCTAAGTATGTTAAAACATGCTTACCTAAGTTAGAAAACAAGTTTTGATATCAAAACAAACAGTTTTGATATCCTAGAGTAGTTTGGTTACAAAATACGCGAGAAAACGCATTTTGGCCGAAACTACGACTCGTCACTGTGCCTAGATAACGTGGTAATCAGTAGGTATAGTCACTAGGGACTATAACCATCGTGATTACGCTCACGTTATGAAGTTTAAACAAACTTCGCGTTGACCATAAACTGGTCAAAGCAGAAAGTCAAACGCAGTTTGACTTTAACGACAAAAACGAATGAAAAGAACGAAAGAATACTTACAGAAGGTCCCCGCAAGCTCTTGATCCGATTTACTCTCAGGTATGAAGCATAAACTTCAACTTAGAGAGCCAAAATCAGATTCAAGTGTGCTTTGGGAGGAAGTGAGGGTGGGTATTTATAGGAATTCAAGAACCGTTAAGATCGTTCATCGAAAACTGAGCTTTGATCTGGACCTTACATGTGTGCCCATGGTTTTCTAAAACCATGGGAGCCCCTAATAATGGACTAGGTTCATTGAATACAAGCCCATGGTTTTGCAAAACCATGGGTTAAACCATCAACACTTCAAAATGAACTAGGTTCATTGAATTTGGTCAGAAATTTCAAAAATGGTCCCTACACTTGTAAAACTTGAATTTTTGCACTTTTAAGCCCCGTTAACCCCATTTTAAGGCTCTAAAATAAAGTTAAGGTATAGGAAACTTAAAATATGCTCAAAAATATGTCGGATGTCGGTTCGTTTGGTCGTACGATTGCGTTGTTCGTTTAATTACGACGGAAGTCGTAACGGACGCAAAAACGATCCAAATCAAGCGACGAATGGATTTTTCTTATGCCAAACACTAAAATAAAATATTTTAATGCTTACATAAATTTTTGGATGTCCAGATGTATTCAGAACGTAAGTTATGCGCGAAAATGCAAACTTGTGCACTTTTTGACGCTTTTAGTCCCTGAATGACCCAAAAGTTTATTTTAGCACACCGAACTCCTCAAAGCCTATTTCTAGGCTATGTAAAGGATGTTTATTTTATGTTTAACTTATGGTCATGTTCCGGAATGTTCGTTACAGTTCAAATTGGCATGCTTTCGCAGTTTGTCAAATTTAGTCCGTGTAAAGCGAATTAACTTGTTTTTGCCATACCAAAGCCTTCAAAACTTATTTCTAAGTTATGTAAAGGTTATTTAAGGTATGTTAAGCATATGTCACTGTTCCAGAGTGTTTGTTTCATTAAACTGGTTATATTTACGCATTAGATTGCGTATAACCTTCCAAAAAGCGATTTAAAGTTCGAAATCGAACAAGATTTGATATGTGCAAAGATCACACATATTTATACAAATTCCAAGTATGAAACACAATATTTCATTGATTTGGTATTTGTTTGCTGGTCGCAGTGACCCAGGTGTCAAAATCTTCCCTTTCTCCCTCTTGTATTCAACAACATTCAAAGAAACAACTACAAAGGCAAAAACAGTAACAAGTTCATATTATTTACAAAAAAGGAAAACAAAAGGACAAGAAGATTCCAAATATTACTTCTATCATCTTCAATGTACACCAGTTTGTCTTCACGATCCATTTTCCAGTGAAGACTCATACCAGCGGCAACCAAGGCCCTCTCAGGAAGCTCGATAGATGGAATATCTTTCAAGTCCTGGTACCAAATCTCTGACTCCGGAGTCTTCATCATCTCTACCACAATGTCTTCAGTACCCCTAAAGGCCATCTTCATTGGGATCACTCCAGCTTTAATAAAGAAAATTTTTGGCTTCCAGTCATGAAAAGATTTGTGAGGGGTCAGCAGGATCTTCTTCGCCGATGAACGTTGGGCGAAGGAATAAAAACCCTGTGAACAATGGAATTGATAAAATACACGGAAGCGATTAACCGTCGGTTCAATATGTATTGACCGGCAAAGGAATTCGAAGTGTCGGATTCGGACCATCCTTATGGGGTGCAGTTGAGAATATGAAACTTATAATGATCAAGAACATCAAGGACGACTCTTATAGCAGGTAGACGAAAGTTGCCATCGGCAAAGTAATCCCATAACGAAGTTATGTAACCGGCCGAAGCATCGGCCACCGTCTGCCCTTCTTGTCACACCCCGACCACGTTAAAACAACAAACCGTGGTGGAAACGTTGGGGAGTGTCGTGGCAGAATTATTGTTTCATAACCATGGATACAAAAAGTTTCGTTTTATTGATTCATTAAGTAATTTACATTGTTTTAAAATGAAACAACAAGTTACATATTGACTATCACTATTATTATGTCACTAAGGCCTCGTCCAGATCCTATGTGACTCATGCATCCTAGCAATCAACATCAAGCATCAACACCTGAAACATATGTAAAAACAAAGTTAGCAAAGAAATGCTAGTGAGCACATAGGTTTTATAAGAGTGTCGGATTCATGGCTAGTTTACATGTTGCAATACTTTATTAAAAACCTTGTTTTGAAAAGAGTATAATATTGCAACGAAATTAACCAACTCAAATCAAGCGGGTTATAATTTATAAAACCTCGTAGCCAAGATTCTTAACCCAAAAACATTTGTTTTAGTAAACCAAATTGTAAAACATTTCATATTAACTTGTTTAATAAATCTCGTATGGTTTATATCCTTTTTAAAACATCGTTATGTGACATCGTTTCAAAATCGTTTACCCAAGTGAACTAAATAACGCCACGGTATGTAATATGTTGAAAACACTTATATATAAGAAGTACCAGCGGCGTATCTACCATGTTTTCACCATATTACACCCGTCTCGTTATCTAAACACTTAACCAAAAACCAATCGTTTATCCAACTCGTTTAATCTTGTTCAAATCGTTTCCAAATCGTTAACTCGTTTAAATCGTTTAAATCATCCTCGTTTTAATTGTGAAAACTATTTATGGTCATCTCGCTAATAACATTCAAACCTTCGTGACTCGACTATCTCGCTTCTCGTATTAACAAACCACCAAAGGGTAAATTAATAATCACAGATTCAGTTGTTACCCACCTAACCCACACATAACCATGGGTGCAGTCTGATAACGGGATTTGTCAGATCCTATGGTACCATAACCTAATACTGGTCGGTTCGGCCAAAATTAATGAATGTCATTCGTTATGTAACTACAACCAACAGGTTTGTTCACATTATTGAAATCGTTATTAGTTTAGTATAAACCATCTTAATTGTTTTTGAAACCATTGTTAAAATATCGAAAATCGTTTTGATAAATATGAATCACCACAAAATAATTGAAAACAGTAAAATTGGGGAACTATGTACTCACATGAAGTGCAAAGTATCCTCAATCAATAGAACTTCAACAAACTCAAGTAAACCAGAGAAATCAAGCAGCACCTAGTAATCGAACCACTAGTCAAACAATCGACACCTCAATCGGAAGATCGGATAGAATGAGATCTTGTAAACCAAATGAGTGTTGGAACTCATGTGATATGGTTTAACAAAGTCTACACTCAAGATCGGAACCTAACCTAAGTGCTTTCGACCCGTTATGACCCATTAAGGTAGCTTATGCTACCTTAATGCGTCGTGCGCACATAAGCGCGTTCGAGACGTCTAACTAGTCCTATCACAAGTATTATATGCTTAAACAAGTTTAAATATGTTGCATAATCAGTTACGTGACAAAAGTTTATGTTACATATGCTTAATTACCAATTATGCATGAAAAGGGTATTTTGGTCATTTACCTAAGGCATATAAACTATCTATCATACAACTAATTAAACCTAAGTGATCATAAGGTATAACCTCAGAAGGTTATTCCCTATGCAACTATGGTCACTAATCATGTTTGGTCGGATCCTATTGATCGACCAAACGGGTCGAGTTCGAAAGTCTAAGCGGGTGTTTAGTCCGCTTGACTTACGACTCTACATAAACACTAAACTAAAAGTGACGAGCTAAACATGTTAAGACATGTTTAGTTAAGTTAGAAAACAGGTTTTGGTATCAAAATAAACAGTTTTGATACCCAAGAGTAGTTTGGTTATGAAATACGCATAAATACGCATTTTGTCCGAAACTACGACTCGTCACTACTCCTAGACAACGTGGTAATCAGTAGGTATAGTCACAAGGGACTATAACCATCTTGATTACGCTCACGTTGCAAAGTTCAACAGAACTTTGTGTGGACCATTGACTGGTCAAAGCTGAAAGTCAAACTCTGTTTGACTTTCATGCTTGAAATACAAGAACAAGCAAGAAGAGGACTTACAAAGGGTCCAAGAAGGTGTTTTGATTCAAAATTACTCAGGTGTGAGGTGTTAAAACCTCAACTTAGAGCAGATATTGAATCAAGGTGTGAAAAACCCAAATGAGAAAGCTTGCTATTTATAGGAAGTTAGGATTAATAGGATGATTCCAAGTGTTTTGAGGGTGTAATCTTGACCATACATGTGGGTACATGGTATTAGAATACAATGGGGGCCGAAAACCAGCTCAAGGTATTGCAAAAGTTGCATTAAAACCCCCGAATTCAGCCCAGATTGCTGAAACTGAACATTCTGTCTGATGGTGTCACATGGCCCACGTAAATATACATTAAACCTTACGCGGCCCGTGTAAGGAAGTTTGGCAGATTGTCAAAACAGGTCCCTGCACATCAGAAACTTGCATTTCGGCTCATTTTTGACACGTTTAAGCCTCGTTAACCTCATTTCAAGGCTCTAAAATGAAGTTAAAGTATAGGGAACTCAAAACATGCTCAAAATATCTCAGATGTCGGCTCATTTGGTCGTACGGTTGCGTTGTTCGGTTAATTACGACGGAAGTCATAACGAACGCAAAAACGATCCAAATTAAGTGACAAATGGAATTTTATCATGCCAATCACTAAAATAAAATATTTTAATGATTACATAAATTTTTGGATGTCCGGATATATTCAGAACGTAAGATATGCGCGAAAATGCAAACTTGTGCATTTTTTGACGCTTTTAGTCCCTATTGATGAATAAAATTTATTTTAGCATACCGAACCCTTCAAAGCCTATTTCTAAGCTATGTAAAGGATATTTAGGGTATGTTTAACTTATGATCAAGTTCCGGAATGTTCGTTACTATACAAATCGGTATAGTTTCACAGTTTGACACAAATAGTCCCTGCGATCGAACAAACCTGATTTCAACACACCAAACCATCCAAATCGGTATAGTTTCACAAGTTTCCTCTAGTTAAATTTTCTGGACAAAATTTCCTAAAGTAGGGGAGACTGTGAAAACTGTGTTCTGTAATCATCATATAATGTGAGACAATGTGGATTATCAATAAAACAATGTGCTTTGGTGTTATTATATGTGTTATTGTGTTTAATGATTTTACAATTTGATTCGATTCCGATTTCAAGCTTTAAGTCGCTTTCTGGAAGGTTATACGCAAACTGGTGCATAAACGCAATCAGTTTAACGTGACGTACACTCCGGAACTGTGACGTAAGCCAAACATACCCTAAATATCCTTTACATAACTTAGAAATAAGTTTCGAAGGATTCGGTATGGCAAAAACACGTTTATTTGAACTAAAGAACTATTTACGACAAAACTGCGAAACGAACGTTGGTGACCGCCCGAATAATATTTAAATCTTAAAAATATTCTGTTATGATTAATTTTTTTTTAATCAGGTTCGTGTTGAAAAATAAATTAAAACGCCTAAAAACGTTATTTTTCAAGTTTAAAGCGCGTACCGCGTGTTACTGCGTGGCACAGTGCCTCTACTGCAAAACACGGACAACGCAGCCAGTCTTGGCAACTGAAATTTATTTCAGTAATATTTTGGCGAGTTTATTTTTATAGAATAATAAAAATAATTTAGAACGCCATAAACCAGGATTTAAACGCTAGATAAAATACCCGGTATCCAACTAAATACCTGCTTTATCTATTTTACCAATCAAAATTACATTTAACCCCCCCTTTCTTGTTCATGGTCACATAATAGGGAGGCCCCCACCAAATAATTGCTAGATATCACAATATCTTACTTGATCTTTGTATTGCCAAGTGTTAGTGCATGCCAAATCCATATCTCCTTATAATCTTTCTATATCTTCTTCATATCTTTCCAAGATCATTCACACTCCATCACCCTCACTCTCTCTCTCCCTCCCAACCGTCCACCCTCTCTCTCTCTATCCATCTTCATATCTTCAAACTTTGTTCTTGAGAATGAAGTCCCTTTCCAAGCATATTTCAAGTGGTTGTGAAGAATCAAAGGTGTTTCCAAGGTGTTTTCAAGTGATTCAAGCCTCCTATCATCAAAATCTCATTCCACAACCTACTTGAATCTTGAAGGTATAACATTTATGTTTAAATCATACTTTTGATTCTTGGTTGTTCTTGATGATTTGAAGTTTCTCTTGAATCTTGGAATTTTCACAAACTTGAAATCTAAAATGAAATGGGTCATGATACAAATAAAAATGGTGATGTTCATGTGGGTGTGTATAACCGTACATATATATACATGTGTGTATGAGTTTTGAGCTTGATTGTTGTTAAGTACTTGTTTAAGTTGTTGCTTGTTCTTGAAAAAGAGTTAAAATGCAAGTGTTTAATGATCTATGCATGATATGATAAATGTTTAAGTACATCAGCAAATAAACATGAATATATCACATATTTGATGCATCTAAACCCATATAAAATGTTGATGTTATGATAGTTTGCTTTAGACACTTGTACATGAGGATATATGTTGAATTAAAGCTCAAGAAGTAATAAAAAAATGATGGTATGACAAAAATGTTTTAGATCAGGTTACAAACACTAAAAATAACAATTTTTGGTATATTATAATGGCATGGAACTTTGACATAGGTTTGATACCTTTGCATGTTGTACATATAGCTTAAAAAGTGGTAAATTATGTGAAATTTGCATGATTTATGTGCTTTATTTAAGACCTGCACTATCATGAGTATAACCACTATTTTATTCAGTAAATAACATGGGTTATGTTAAAATTTCAAGTCGTTTCGATTTGGGATGGTTCGGGTAATGTTTGATGCAAAACTATGCGGTAAAACGGTCAAAAATCACCTTTTCGGAGGATTTTTACAAAACTGTTTTAGATCAGTAAGTAAACTGATATTTTTGCCATAAAAATAAGTATTTTAACTTATATTAATTTTACTTGGTGTTTGGTTAGTCATACATGACTTCCGGCGCCCAAAAACGTTACCGAATCACTAAAATAAGTGTTTTTCGACATACACTAGAATGGGTTGTTCATGGGTAAATTTTATGTGTTACAATATGCTATGAGTTTCACAATATGTGTATGATGATGTGTTAGCGTTGACAAGATTATGTGTATTACGCTAACCCATATATACAAATACACCAAAATAATCAGAAATAATAACTCTTCGAGAAATCTCAAAGTTAAGTGAAAATTCTAAGTATCGGAGAAACTTTGGTATTTTTGTGGGTTTTTTATTATTAAATCATTCTTATTTAATTTAGGACGAATAAACAATTTGAGGGATTGTGTTAACATATAAAAACGCACCCAAAGGTGAGTACATAGATCCCCTCTTTTACTGTTTTCGATTGTTTTGGGGTGATTCATATGTATCAAAACGATTTCGATGTTTTAACGATGGTTTCAAAACGAGTAAAATGGTTTATACTAAACTAATAACGATTTCGATAATGTGAACGAGCTTGTTGGTTGTAGTTACATAACGAATGACATTCATTAATTTTGGCCGAACCGACTAGTATTAGGTTATGGTACCATAGGATCCGACAAATCCCGTTATCAGACTGGACCCATGGTTATGTGTGGGTCAGGTGGGTAACGACTGAACCTGATGATTGTTAACTTACCATTTGGTGGTTTGTTAATACGAGTTGAACGAGTTGAACGATGAACGAGTCACGAAGGTTTGAATGTTATTAGCGAGACGACCAAAAGTAGTTTTTCACAATTAAAACGAGAACGATTGGAACAAGAACGATATTAAATGATTGTACGATTTTGAACGATTGAACGATTATGAACGATTTAAAAAATGAACGATGATCTATAACGAGAACGAGTTAAACGATGTCACACAACGATGTTTACGAAACTATATAAACCATACGAGTTTTATTACGTGAACGATTTATGATTTGGTTTACATAAACAAATGTTTTGGGTTAAGATTCATGGCATCGAGGTTTATAAATTATAACCAATCTGTTTTGACTTGGTTATTCATTTTACAATACAAACATTTTACCAAACAAGGTTTCAAATATCGATTAACGAAGTTGTACGAGATATTTCAACGAGACATGAATTTGACACTCACACAAAAACTATGTGCTCGCCAGCATTTCTTTGCTGACTTTGTTTTTACATATGTTTCAGGTGATGTTGCTTAATGTTGATTGCGAATAGGATGCATGCTCATTTAGGACTGGACGAGGCCTTAGTGATTTAATAACGATGATAGACTATGGTTGACTTGCTTGTTTAACTTTAAGACAATGTTTAATATTTAATAAAACGAAACTCTTTGTATCCATGGTTTGAAACAATAATTCTGTTACAACACTCCCCGACATTTCCGCCATGGTTTGTTGTTTTACGTGGTCGGGGTGTGACACTAAACACTTTCGCAAATTGGACACGTGAAAAGTTGGGTGAATATTTCCAAGCTCTGGAGGTAGCTCTAGTCGATAGGCAAACTTCCCAATCCTTTCCACAATCTTAAATGGTCCAACATATTGTGGTGCAAGTTTTCCTTTCTTTCCAAATCTCACCACTCCCTTCCAAAGTGACTCCTTGAGTAGGACACGGTCTCCGACTTGAAATTCTAAGGGCTTGCGTCGCATATCCGCATAACTCTTTTGACGGCTTCGAGCTGTCACAAGATTATCACGGATTTCATGATTTTGTCTGTTTTTTCCACAATGAGCTCAGGTCCAGTAAGCTGAGCTTCACCGATCTCATTCCAACAGACAGGTGAACGACATTTTCGACCGTAGAGAGCTTCGAATGGTGCCATATTAATGCTAGCATGATAACTATTATTGTATGAGAACTCGATCAATGGCAGATGAGAATCCCAATTACCACCAAAGTCTATCACGCATGCTCTAAGCATATCCTCCAAAGTTTGAATCGTCCTCTTAGATTGTCCATCTGTTCGGGGATGATAAGCAG
This sequence comes from Helianthus tuberosus, assembly GCA_030545235.1. Lineage (NCBI taxonomy): Eukaryota > Viridiplantae > Streptophyta > Magnoliopsida > Asterales > Asteraceae > Helianthus > Helianthus tuberosus. Next base: position 16,111 of record JARYGA010021222.1, read on the forward strand.
TGCTTAGATTTAGTTGGGTTCCCGTAGCAGATTGCATGGTCTTCTAGAAATGAGATGAAAACCGAGCATCATGATCGGAAATAATATCCAAAGGAACACCATGTCGTGATACAATCTCATCAACATAAATCTTTGCAAGTTTATCAGCAGATAGATCCTGGCGAATCGGAATAAAATGAGCTGACTTCGTTAATCGATCGATAACAACCCAAATAGCATCATAACCTTTAGATGTACGCGGTAATTTAGTGATGAGATCCATTGCAATGTTCTCCCACTTCCAAACCGGTATCTCTGGTTGTACAAGCAAACCAGAAGGTCGTTGATTTTCAGCCTTGACTTTGACACAAGTTAGGCATTTCGATACATACAAGGCAACATCCTTCTTCATACCAGGCCACCAATACTTAGTACGAAGATCCTTGTACATTTTATCAGCACCAGGATGGATAGAATATTGAGACTTGTGAGATTTGTCCATCACTAGGGTGCGAAGATCGTCTTGTTTCGGAATCCACAAACGATCCTTGAAGTAGAGCAAACCATCGTCTTTCCTTTCGAGTTTAAGCTCAAGTTGAGGCGGTAGCTCATTTTTCAATAAGTCTTTGATCACACAAGATCGTTGAGCTTGAAGGATAAGAGATTGAATATCAGATAGAGTTCGAACAGAATGAAGCTTGACTTGTTCCTTTCGACTAAGCGCATCGGCTACGACATTCGCCTTACCAGGATGGTAGCGAATTTCGCAATCGTAATCGTTTAAGAGTTCAACCAATCGTCGTTGCCTTATGTTCAACTCCTTCTGATTAAGAATATGTTGGAGACTTTTGTGGTCTGTGAAAACCACACACTTCGTGCCATAGAGGTAGTGTCTCTAGATTTTAAGCGCGAAAACCACAACTCCTAACTCAAGATCATGAGTCGTATAGTTCTTCTCATGAACTTTCAGCTGTCTAGACGCATAAGCTATCACTTTACCTCGTTGCATAAGGACACAACCAAGGCTTAGATTTGACGTGTCATAATAGACAACAAAATCATCATTTCCTTCGGACAAAGACAAAACAGGAACATCACATAGCTTCTGTTTTAGCGTTTGGAACGCTTCTTCTTGCTTGGGTCCCCACTCAAAAGGCTTATTCTTCTGAGATAAAGCAGTGAGTGGAACCGCGATCTTAGAGAAATTTGAAATGAATCGACGATAATAACCAACAAGACCAAGAAAAGAATGAACTTCTGTGGGTGTCGTTGGTGTATTCCAATCTTTAATAGCAGCAATCTTGGATGGATCCACATGAATACCCTGCTCGTTAACTATATGACCCAAAAACTGAACTTCTTTAAGCCAAAATTCACATTTGGAGAACTTAGCAAAAAGTTGTTCCTTCTTCAAGAGTTCTAATGTTAAACGAAGGTGTTGCTCGTGATCGGCTCGAGACTTCGAATAAATGAGAATATCATCAATGAACACAATGATGAACTTGTCTAAATAAGGTTTACAGACCCTATTCATTAAGTCCATGAAGATGGCTGGAGCATTCGTCAAACCAAAAGGAATGACAGTGAACTCGTAATGCCCATATCTTGTGCGGAAAGCAGTTTTGGGAATATCTTCTTCAAGAACACGAAGCTGATGATACCCAGAACGCAGATCGATCTTAGAAAAACACGAAGCACCTTGCAGCTGGTCGAAGAGATCATCAATTCGAGGTAGGGGATATCGATTCTTGATGGTAAGCTTAATAAGCTCACAATAATCGATACACATTCGAAAAGATCCATCTTTATTTTTTCACAAAGAGAACAGGAGCTCCCCAAGGCGAAAAGCTCGGACGGATGAATCCTTTATCAGACAACTCTTGAAGTTGTTTTGATAACTCTTCTATCTCCGACGGTGCAAGAAGATAAGGTGCTTTCGCAATCGGGTTGGCATTGGGTGTAAGGTCAATATGAAACTCGACTTGACGAACTGGAGGCAAATCAGGCAGTTCATCGGGAAACACCTCTGGATAATCCTGAACAATCGAAATATCGTGAATACTCTTGCTCTTACCTTTCTCCTCGGTGACATGTGCCAGAAAAGCAACATATCCTTTTCGCAAATAACTTTGGGCTTTTGTACACGACATAAGCTTCAATCCACCTGAAGGTTTCTCGCCACGAACTTCCAGAACATCGCCAGACGGAAGAGGAATACGAACAATCTTATCAAAACAAACCACCTCAGCATGATGTTTGGTTAACCAATCCATCCCTACGATAATATCGAAACTCCCAAGTTGCATCGGTGTGAGGTCAATAGGAAAAAGGTGGTTATCAAGGTTCAACTGATAATCACGAATAACAGAATCGAGAACAAGAGGTTTACCAGTAGCAACTTCGACAGATAAGGGTTTCCTCAGTTTAATTCTAGGTATTGCAAGCAAAGGTTCAAAAGATAACAAAACAAAACTTCTATCGATTGTTAACAAGGAACGTACCATTGACAACCTCGTTGTCAGCCCTCGCTTCGTTGGCATTCAAGTTGTACGCTCGTCCACGAGCGGGATTTACATTCGCATTGACATTCACGTTCGGATTCGCATTTGCATTCACCAACCTCGGACAATTGTTGCGGAAGTGACCAAACTCTCCACAATTGAAACATGAACCCGGTGGGAATCTAGCAGCATTCCCCTGAACTGGAGCCTGATTCTGAACAACCTGATTCTGACCCAAACGACAGATGTTGGCCAGATGCCCAAGCTTACCACACGTTGTGCATTGCTTACAAGCTTGTTGTACAACATGATGACCGTTGCAGCGAGCACAATGAGGTGCGGTACCAGCATACGCTTTCTTCACAGGAGGTTGAGCTGGTGGGTTCTGAGCATTTTGTGCAGTTACTGCAAAATTCTGAGCACCCTTTCGCTTTCTCGACTTCTTCGATGACTCACCTTTCTTACCCTTACCCCTTTCCTTGACAGAATCGGTCGACTTCTTCTTATCACTCTTGCGGGTAAGCTTACCCTTCCTGACTTGAGACTCAGTCAGGGTAGCCGACAACTCGGTCGCGTGATGAACATTAGTAGGATTAATGCCAGTCACAATATCCTGTATAGAATCGGGTAAACCATCGATATACCTCTCTATCGCTTTCTCCAACTGGGTAACCATAGTAGGACACAAAAGACTGAGTTCCTCAAAACGATCCGAATATGCACGGTGTTCTCCCCCATCTTGCTTTAGATCGTCAAACTCTCGTTCCAAAGCTCGAATTTCGTGACGGGGACAAAACTCTTTCATCATGAGAGCTCGAAGCTCTTCCCATGTCTGTGCCAATGCCACTTCGGCACCCCTATCACGCATCACTCCGTTCCACCACGTAAGAGCACGCTTCTCAAACACACTTGATGCAAATTAACCTTACGCTCATTCGGACACTACACATGTCTGAATGTGCTCTCGATACTCTCAAACCACTGCAGGAGCGCAGTTGCTCCTTGCGACCCAGAAAACTTTAGCGGCTTAGCAGAATTGAAATTCTTGAAATTACATTGAGCATTATTGTTGTTATTATTGTTGTTGTATAACTCGTGGATTTGGGTCACAATGCCTGGAAGCACAACAGCCATTTGCTGAGAGACAAGGGCTGCGACTTCTTCAGCAATAAAAGATTGTGCATCACGTCGAGGAGGCATGGTCTAACAAGGAAATATGAGAAACGAGTGAGGTTGATAATTAGGAAAAACAAAAGAGGTATCAACAAAACACAAGGAAGGCGATCATTTGTTCGTTACCTCGAACAAACAAATGACACGCAGTGACTAATCAAAGTAAATGAATCAAAATAATGTATCGCGAAGACATGCTCGCGTATAAGTGAACACTCACCCCAAGAGTTCCCAGGTAAGAGTGACTGGTCCGATTATGTGGATTTGTACGAACACTCTAGCCTTAGACAGAAAACTCAGGGTACAGGCATTCACTCTTCCAGTTTGCACGTGTTCACATTATTTAGACCCAAACTCTGACGAGATTTTGAAAACTCAAAAGGCACTAAGCCAAATATGGCTCAAACTGGAAGGGTTCAAAACCTAGAAATCAATCATCCTAGAACGGATGATTAATCTTCAAAGCGGATTCGAATTTGTGTTCTCATTGTGGTTATCACCTAAGGGTATGTGACGGTTATGTTTTAAAAATCTAAATGCAAATTTCCTTGCGTTAGGGTCCTAAAAGTTATAGTCTAGGTCAAATCATTACTAATAACCTAATTCCCTATAACCATTGGCTCTGATACCAACTCTTCTGTCACACCCCGACCACGTTAAAACAACAAACCATGGCGGAAACGTCGGGGAGTGTCGTGGCAAAATTATTGTTTCACAACCATGGATACAAAAAGTTTCGTTTTATTGATTCATTAAGTAATTTACATTGTTTTAACATGAAACAACAAGTTAAATATTGACTATCACTATTATTATGTCACCAAGGCCTCGTCCAGATCCTATGTGACTCATGCATCCTAACAATCAACATCAAGCATCAACACATGAAACATATGTAAAAACAAAGTTAGCAAAGAAATGCTGGCGAGCACATAGGTTTTATAAGAGTGTCAGATTCATGGCTAGTTTACATGTTGCAATACTTTATTAAAAACCTTGTTTTGAAAAGAGTATAATATTGCAATGAAATTAACCAACTCAAATCAAGCGGGTTATAATTTATAAAACCTCGTAGCCATGATTCTTAACCCAAAAACATTTGTTTTAGTAAACCAATTTGTAAAACATTTTGTATTAACTTGTTTAATAAATCTCGTATGGTTTATAACCTTTTTAAAACATTGTTATGTGACATCGTTTCAAAATCGTTTACCCAAGTGAACTAAATTACGCCACGGTATGTAATATGTTGAAGACACTTATATATAAGAAGTACCAACGGCGTATCTACCATGTTTTCACCATATTACACCCGTCTAGTTATCTAAACACTTAACCAAAAACCAATCATTTATCCAACTCGTTTAATCTTGTTCAAATCGTTTCCAAATCGTTAACTCGTTTAAATCGTTTAAATCATCCTTTTTTTAATTGTGAAAACTATTTATGGTCCTCTCGCTAATAACATTCAAACCTTCGTGACTCGACTATCTCGCTTCTCGTATTAACAAACCACCAAAGCATAAATTAAAAATCACAGATTCAGTTGTTACCCACCTAACCCACACATAACCATGGGTGCAGTCTGATAACGGGATTTGTCAGATCCTATGGTACCATAACCTAATACTGGTCGGTTCGGCCAAAATTAATGAATGTCATTCGTTATGTAACTACAACCAACAAGTTCATTCGCATTATTGAAATCGTTATTAGTTTAGTATAAACCATCTTAATTGTTTTTGAAACCATTGTTAAAATATCGAAAATCTTTTTGATACATATGAATCACCCCAAAACAATTGAAAACAGTAAAATAGGGGAACTATGTACTCACATGAAGTGCAAAGTATCCTCAATCAATAAAACTTCAACAAACTCAAGTAAACCAGAGAAATCAAGCAGCACATAGTAATCGAACCACTAGTCAAACAATCGACACCTCAATCGGAAGATCGGATAGAATGAGATCTTGTAAACCAAATGAGTGTTGGAACTCATGTGATATGGTTTAACAAAGTCTACACTCAAGATCGGAACCTAACCTAAGTGCTTTCGACCCGTTATGACCCATTAAGGTAGTTTATGCTACTTTAATGCGTCGTGCGCATAAGTGCGTTCGAGACGTCTAACTAGTCCTATGACAAGTATTATATGCCTAAACATGTTTAAATATGTTGCATAATCAGTTACGTGAAAAATTTTATGTTACATATGCTTAATTACCAATTATGCATGAAAATGGCATTTTGGTCATTTACCTAAGGCATATAAACTACCTATCATACAACAAATTAATCCTAAGTGATCATAAGGTATAACCTCGGAAGGTTATTCCCTATGTAACTATGGTCACTAATCATGTTTGGTCGGATCCTAATGATCGACCAAACGGGTCGAGTTCAAAAGTCTAAGCGGGTGTTTAGTCCGCTTGACTTACGACTCTACACAAGCACTAAACTAAAAGTGACGAGCTAAACATGTTAAGACATGTTAAGTTAAGTTAGAAAACAGGTTTTGGTATCAAAACAAACGATTTTGATACCCAAGAGTAGTTTGGTTACAAAATACGCATAAATACGCATTTTGGCCGAAACTACGACTCGTCACTACGCCTAGACAACGTGGTAATCAGTAGGTATAGTGACAAGGGACTATAACCATCGTGATTACGCTCACGTTGCAAAGTTCAACGGAACTTTGTGTTGACCATTGGCTGGTTAAAGCTGAAAGTCAAACTCTGTTTGACTTTCATGCTTGAAATACAAGAACAAGCAAGAAGAGGACTTACAAAGGGTCCAAGAAGGTGTTTTGATTCAAAATTACTCAGGTATGAGGTGTTAAAACCTCAACTTAGAGCAAAGATTGAATCAAGGTGTGAAAAACCCAAATGAGGAAGCTTGCTATTTATCGGATGTTAGGATCAATAGGATGATTCCAAGTGTTTTGAGGGTGTAATCTTGACCATACATGTGGGTACATGGTATTAGAATACAATGGTGGCCGAAAACCAGCTCAAGGTATTGCAAAAGTTGCATTAAAACCCCTGAATTCAGCCCAGATTGCTGAAACTGAACATTCTGTCTGATGGTGTCACACAGCCCGCATAAATATACATTAAACCTTACGCGGCCCGTGTAAGGAAGTTTGGCAGATTGTCAAAACAGGTCCCTGCATATCAGAAACTTGCATTTCGGCTCATTTTTGACACGTTTAATCCCCGTTAACCTCATTTTTGACACGTTTAAGCCCCGTTAACCTCATTTCAAGGCTCTAAAATGAAGTTAAAGTATATGGAACTCAAAACATGCTCAAAAATATCTCTGATGTTGGCTCGTTTGGTCGTACGGTTGCGTTGTTCGATTTATTACGACGGAAGTCGTAACGAACGCAAAAACGATCCAAATTAAGTGACGAATGGAATTTTATCATGAAAATCACTAATATAAAATATTTTTATGATTACATAATTTTTTGGATGTCCGGATATATTCAGAACGTAAGATATGCGCGAAAATGCAAACTTGTTCATTTTTTGACGCTTTTAGTCCCTATTGATCAATAAAGTTTATTTTAGTATACCGAACCCCTCAAAGCCTATTTCTAAGCTATGTAAAGGATATTTAGGGTATGTTTAACTTATGATCAAGTTCCGGAATGTTCGTCACTATACAAATCGGTATAGTTTCACAGTTTGACACAAATAGTCCCTACGATCGAACAAACTTGATTTCAACACACCAAACCATCCAAAGCTTATTTCTAAGTTATGTGGAGGTTATTTAAGGTATGTTAAGCCTATGTCACTATTCCGGAGTGTTTTTCGCGTTATACTGACTGCGTTTACGCACCAGTTTGGGTATAACCTTCTAGAAAGTGATTTAAAGCTTGAAATTGGAATCGAATTAAATTGTAAAATCATCAAACACAATTACACATATAATGTGACACCTGTTTTACTTCAACCATCCAAAAAATTCCAAACCAATGAAATATTGTATTTCATACTTGGGATTTGTAAAAATATGTGTATCGTTTGCATATATCAACTCTTGTTCGATTTCAAGCTTTAAATCGCTTTCTGGAGGGTTATACGCGCTCTGATGCGTAGATATAACCAGTTTAATGCAACGAACACTCCGGAATAGTGAAATAGTCTTAACATACCTTAAATAACCTTTACATAACTTAGAAATAAGTTTTCAAGGCTTTGCTAGGGCAAAATCAAGTTAAATCGCTTACAGGGACTAAACTTGACAAACTGTGAAAGTATGCCAATTTGAACTGTAACGAACATTCTAGAACATGACCATAAGTTAAACACACCCTAAATATCCTTTACATAGCTTAGAAATAGGCTTTGAGGGGTTCGGTGTGCTAAAATAAACTTTTGGGTCATTCAGGGACTAAAAGCGTAAAAAAGTGCATAAGTTTGCTCTTTCGCGCATAACTTACGTTCTGAATACATCCGGACATCCAAAATTTATGTAAGCACTAAAATATTTTATTTTAGTGTTTGGCATAAGAAAAATCCATTCGTCATGCCATTTGGATCGTTTTTCGCGCTTATGCGCATTCCGTCGTAATTAACCGAACAACGCAATCGTACGGCCAAACGAACCGACATCCGAGATATTTTTGAGCACATTTTAAGTTCCCTATACTTTAACTTCATTTTAGAGCTTTGAAATGGGGTTAACGGGCCTTAAACGTGTCGCAAATGGCCTTATTACACAACAGGGACCAAAACTGCCAAAAATCAAACTTTCTGGTCTGCAAGGTGCTTGCGCACCTCAACACAAAAAAACGTTACGGTGCGTAAGCAGGGGTCAGATGCAGCAACTTGTTTTTAACAGCCTGTTTCCAGCCCTTAATCACCCCAAAGGCCAAGGCCACTTGTCAATAACTTGTGGTGGGTGCAAAATGAGCTACCATAACATTCCGACAAGTGTACGGGTGAGATCAAGGCATGATATTCAAGAAACGATCCTAACGGTGAACCGAAATCTATAAATACCCAACCCACTTCATTGCGAAACCCACTTGAAATATGAGATTTCTCTAAGTTGGGGTGTTTCATCACCTTATACCTGAGAATACTTGGATTATCAATCTTGCGGGGACCCTTTGTAAGTGTTCCTTCGTTCTTTTTTGCTTTTTGAGTCCGAAAGTCAAACTTTGTTTGACTTTCTGCATTGACCAGTTTATGGTCAATGCGAAGTTCGTTTGAACTTCATAACGTGAGCGTAATCACGATGGTTATAGTCCCTAGTGACTATACCTACTGATTACCACGTTATCTAGGCTCAGTGACGAGCCGTAGTTTCGGCTAAAATGCGCATTCTTGCGTGTTTTGTAACCAAACTACTCTTAGGTATCAAAACCGTTTGTTTTGATACCAAACCTGTTTTCTAAACTTAGTTAAGCATGTTTTAACATGCTTAGCTCGTCACTTTTAGTTTAGTGCTTATATAGGGTCGTAAAGGTAAGCGATCTAAACAATCGCTTATACTTTCGAACCCGACCCATTTGGTCGATCATTAGGATCCGACCAAATACATGAGGTGACCATAGTATATAGGGAATAACCTTCCGAGGTTATACCTTATGGTCGCTTCGTTTAAATAGTTGTATGATAGGTAGTTTATATGCCTAAGGTAAATTACCAAAATGCCCTTTTTACGCCAAAATTCATTTTAAGCATATGTAACATAACTTTTGGTATCTAAACTGATTTGGTAACAATATTAGACATGTTAAGGCATATTTTACTTATCATAGGACTAATTAGGCATTCCAAACGCGTTTCACGCGAACGACGCGTTAAAGTAGCATAAGCTACCTAAACGGGTCGTAATGGGTCGTAAGCACTTAGGTTAGGTTTCATTTTAGTATGTGGGCTTTGTTAAACCATATTACACGAGTCTCCATACTCGTTTGGTTTACGAACCCTCATTCTATCCAATCCTCCGATTTAGGTCTGGTTTATTAACATAGTTACCTATATTAGGTGCCGTTTGATTCCGTGATCTCTAGCATTGCTTGGTGGTTATCTTAGACTTCTGAGCAATCTCAAGTGAGTACATAGACCCCTCTTTTACTGTTTTCCAAACTGTTTTGGGGTGAAACACATGTGCCTACTTGTTACTTTCATGCTTTCCTGTTTTCACATCATATACTTGCTATGTTTATTAGTACATTTATAGTACATGATTTCAATACATTTTATGCTATGTATGCCCATTATGTGCATACTTAGTACATCACTTTATAATACATTTTATGCTATGTATGCCCATTGTGTGCATACTTAGTACATGACTTTACAATACATTTCATGCTATGTACGCCCATTGTGTGCATACTTAGTACATTGTTTTACATTACACTTATGCTATGTATGTCCATTACGTGCATACTTAGTACATTGTTTTACATTACACTTATGCTATGTATGTCCATTACGTGCATACTTAGTACATTGTTTTACATTACGCTTATGCTATGTATGTCTATTACGTGCATGCTTAGTACATTGTTTTACATTGCATTTCTGTTGCATATGCTCATCCAGCATATGAACACATTATACTACATTTTGAACCGTTGTAACCATTTGACTATGTGAACCGTCGTAACCCTTTGATTATATGAACCGTTTGTAACTATTGAACCGTGTGAACCAGTTGTATCTGTTGACATGATTTACATTTGACAATAGACATTTGACTATACATAAACATTTCTACAATTGTTAAACATTTTACTTTGGTGGTTTGGTTTGACTAAGTGATTTAAGTAACGAGGCGTATGTAATATGATACAAGCACGGTGGATACGCCGCTGGTACTTCCTATATATAAGTGTTTGTATGGTATCACATATTATAGCGTTATTTGAATCATTCCAATTTGAGACATATGACATTTTATACAAATAACATACTTTTCACAAGACATTGATTTGCAAACATATCTTATACAAACTCATTTTACATGGTTATTCATTTAACCATACATTATTCTCATATTTATACATATCATCTGATCTTATCGTTTTTCAAATGATTTACAAGACAAAGCAAATTACAAGGTTCATGACTAAACATTTTCTCAAACATAAGTCATGAATTCTGTTTTCACAAAACCTATGTATCTCACAGGCATTTTTATGCTGACGTACCTATTTTCACATGTGTTTTCAGGAGATGATGCATAGGACTTATCAAGACATACTTAGGCGGACCTGTGCCTTAGTGACTTAAAACGAGACAAGAACTAGTTAATTTATGTTATGTACTCTTTAGTTCTTGTTTAAAACAATGTAAACTTTCATGTTTGATTAATAAAATGAAACTTCAATTGCCATGGATTTGAAACAATTAATTTTGTTACAACACTCCCCGACGTTTCCGCCACGTTTGGTTGTTCCACGTGGTCGGGGTGTGACAGAAAAGTTGGTATCAGAGCCAATGGTTATAGGGAATTAGGTTATTAGTAATGCTTTGACCTAGTGTATAACCTTCCTAGGACCCTAACGCGAGTTTACTTGCGTTTAGTCATAAAACGATACTTTCACCTATCCTTAGGTGATAACCACAACAAGAACATAAATTTCCAAACCGCTTTGAAAACTAATCATCTGTTCTAGGATGATTGATTATAAGGTTTTGAACCCCTTTGATTTTTCAAAATCCCGTCAAAGTTTTGGGTCCTAAATAGTGTGAACATGTGCAAACTGGAAGAGTGAATGCCTGTACCCTGAGTTTTCTGTCTAAGGCTAGAGTGTTCGTACAAATCCACATAATCGGACCAGTCACTCTTACCTGGGAACTCTTGGGGTGAGTGTCCACTTATAGGCGAGCATGTCTTCGCGATACACTATGAGGATCTATTTGCTTTGATTCAGCCTTTGTGTTGTTTGTTTGCTTCGTGGTTCAAACAAATGACCATCAACCATGATTTTGGTCGGTATTTGTAACATCCTATTCTTACCCAATTCCATTTCATTTGTTTTCTCTCTTGTTTCCCTTTTTTTTTAGAATGCCTCCTCGACGCGAAAATCCGGTATCTATTGAAGAGCTGGCAGCTGTCATTACACAGCAAATGACTGCTGCAATCCCGAACATCGTTGCTCAATGTCACCAAGCTCTCAACAACAATAATGCCCCCTGCAATTTCAAGACGTTCAACTCGGCTAAGCCATCAAAGTTTTCTGG